>JAGFMF010011645.1:2863986-3000572 GCA_019455555.1 Galemys pyrenaicus | reverse complement strand
AGCGGGCACAGCAGGAGAGGTCTGCTGCACCATGTGGGTCCCCTCCCTGGCCGGCAGCAGGGATCGAACTCGTGCTGCAGTGGTTGCGGTTTTGCTTCACAGTGCGTCGCTTAACCCACTGTGCCACCAGGGAGGCCCCGACAAACTTATTCTAAAATTGATATGGCAATGCAAATTTCCAAGAATAGAAATTGAAGTGAAAATTTCTTAAAAAAAAAAATGCAGATTTACTCTTCCTGAAAGCAAGAGCTTTATAATGCTACAGCAGTCAAGTCATTGTGCTATGTGTGCAGGAATTAATAGATCAAGATAGGGACAGGTGCATATATATTTGGGCAGTTGATATGACAATGTGGAAACTCCAGATAAATCAGCTCTACATTTAAATGTGGAGTATAAATTAAAAATCAAGAAATTAATAAAAAAGAGTATCTTCATGATCTTGGATTATTAATTTTTCTTAAAATAGAACACAAAAACTAAGCAAAAAAGTAATTTTTGTTAAGATTGTATTAAAATTAAAATTTTTGTTTATCAGAAGACACCATCAAAAGCAAAAAGACCAGCTCACAGGGGGAAAAGATATCTACAACATGAACGATTGACAAAGGGCAAAATTCAGAAAATTTAAATGCATACAAATCAATAAGAAAGCAATAGAAAAAAGTACAAAACTTAAATGAGCACCTCCTCCCCCTCAGAAAAAGAAACCCAAATGGCTAAACCACATAAAAAATGATGTTTGTATAAGCCAGATGTCTTCTGTTTGCTCCAACATCCTTCTCCACAAGGAATGATACTTGGCAAGGGCTTACTGCCAATCACACTTAGAAACCAATCACTGTGACACTGGCATGGGGTGGGGTTATAGTGAGGTTCACCAGCAAGAAGACAGGAGACAAGTTGGAAACAGTCTCTCTGATATGGGGGCTAGGACTGGTTTTATAGAAACAAAGAAAGACAAGGGGGAAATTAGAAATGTAGAGGTTATGGACTTGGTTCAGTTTGATTTGGTAGTTCAAACTGGCATATATACAGAAAGATTTTTTTTTCCAAATAACTGGATTCTTGGGATTTTTACTGATGAACTCTTTGCTTCTAAATGTAGTCCACGGAGTTGTTCATGGACCCAGCTCTTCTGAATAAAATGTGGGCAGCCTCTTTTATTTGACGTAGTTCTTTGGCAGCTTGGAATTCAGCTTAAGGTCAATTGCTTCTGTGCTTGCTCTGGTTGTATTTATGATTCATAGACATTGGGCAAGTTTTGTTGTCCTTGTGTAAACAAGTCCCTAAATAGTTAATCAGCATTACTATTTTGGCCAACAGTGGATCAGCCATGGATTCAGAAGCCCCACCAGAGTCTAAATAAAGGAGGGAGGAGATGAGGTCAGATTGTTTACCCAGAGCTTCCTCCCAGAGTTCTTGCCTCAGATTAGTTGTAGGTTAGGTCAGTGCTACTTAGGTGACCTGTTGGGTAAGAACTCTACCCCTCTCATTTTGGTCTAAGGGTAATGAGAGAATCACGGTAGCTAGTCCTGAGTATCTGCATAGTCCCCACTATTTCCCTACACCAGTGCACCTCTGCATTAAACTACCCTTCACATTCACGCCACGCTCAATGAAGTATGCTGAGTACACCATCTTCTCCCTCTTGGGACTCTTGTCTTATTTATTGCTTAATTTCCTTATTGGAAATGCAATTTAATAACCACCACAGGACACCATATCCACCAGAGCTGCTAAACTAAAAATTAAGTGTGGGCAAGGGTGTTGAAAAGTGAGAACGTTCAGCGTAGTGGTAGTGTGTAAATTAGCACTGTTACTTTGGAAGACAGATTACCTCTATCTAGCAAACTTGAATGAGTCCAGCAATTTAATTCCAAGATACATAGCCTAGAGCATGAGTCCCAAGATTTACTCTGTCACTAGCAGTGGGGGGAAGTGTTAAAACCGATTTTGGAATCCCTTTTTCCAGTGTTTCTGATTCACAGTAGGTCTGAGGGGGAGATTTTAATTTGCAATAAGTTCTCAGACTTTAGACTGGGACCACATTTTGAGAACCACAGCCCTAGAAAAAGTCTTGCACATACGCATCAAGAAAGGCATACAAGAAATTATATATCACTGTAGTCTTAACACAAAATTTAGTAATAGCCCAGATGCCTATCAGCTGTAAATCGTACAACTAAATTGTGGTACCCGCAGTGTTAATCAGTACCACAGAGGAATGAAACACAGAAACAGACATCAACATGGATGAATCATGAGTAAAACTCACCATTCAAAGAAGGCTATGTAGCATACAATTCAATTTAATTAAAGTTCAAAAACAGGCCACATTAATAAAATGGTCTTTAAGGATAAATAAATATCAAAACAACAAAGACAAGCAATGAAAGGGTAACTGTTGAATATCAAGGTGGTTTGTCTCTGGGGAAGGGAGGAGCTGAGACTGGAAGACTCACAAGGTACTTGATCTTGAAATCAATGTTCTATTCTGGCAAGCAATTGATTACAGGGTTGTCTGTTTTATAATTATTCTTTAAACTGAATATATCTATCCTTTGACGAGGCTCTGAGGAATGTTGCCTTAGAGTAGCCAAATGAACCCTTCAAATGCTAACAATTCCGTGCCAGCTATTTCCTTAAGTCTAGATAACTCTATACTAACACGTGAGCAGGACAGAGTCAGCAGTCTCCACACTTTAGGGTGAAGGCAAGTCAGGCTGACCTTGTTAGTGGATAGACTGAGGCCCTGAAACTTGCATGTTCTAGATGGGTTCGGCCATGACCACATAAAGACAAAGCATGATCTTAGTGCATAAGGCCTTCGATCGAAAAAACTTTAATAAAATTAGTGCGCATAGCATAGAGAGAGAGAGAGAGAGAGAGAGAGAGAGAGAGAGAGAGAGAGAGAAAAGGATAATAGTCTCCCAATGAAACACTCAGAGTTACCCATCCTTCATGAGTCTCTCTCCAAGTCCTTTTTAGCTTCCCCTCTCTGCTTAGCGCTCCCTTTCATTAGGCGGGCAGGAAACATGGAACCCCGCTCCCCCCCCCCCCCTTTAGACACTTACAACCTGACACTCCCACTCGCGGGAACTGATGATCCAGAGCGTGCATTCCCATGTCCAAAGGGAAAGTCAGAATACACAAATAGTGCCTGTTGTCCAAACCACATTTAGGAACGTAGTTCTCCAAGGGACATAATTAGTTAGAGACGCGGTTTTCTCTACAGAGTGAAGCATAGTTTTTATTATTATGCCACGTAGAGTAACTGCACCTGAGTATCTGGGGTCAGGCTCAGAAGCCTGTATTTCTAGAAAAGGGTCATTGTCTTTGAATAATCAAATTTCTTTCAAGTGTTCCCCATCTTTCTTCCCCAAACAAGGATGCCACCCAACCTTCCACTGAATCCACAATACATTGTTCTTCTGTTTGGAAGCTTCTATTTTTGCCCCCTCTTCTTCCCTCCCTCCTCTTTCTCCTTTTAAATCAGTAGTAACTTCCTTCTTCGCTTAAGGTCAGCTTCTTTTAAAAATACTCTTGCCCTGTTAAAATGTTCTTCCTTTCTTGAAATAATTCCTACTGAGGATTCACCACAGAGAGCAAGGAGCAGAACAGGCAAATCAACAGAAGTACACTGCTGAGGGGAGCAGCGGGCACAGCAGGAGACGTCTGCTGCACCATGTGGGTTCCCTCTCTGGCCGGCAGCAGGGATCGAACTCGTGCTGCAGTGGCTGCGGTCTGCTTCATAGTGCGTTGCTTAACCCACTGCGCCACCAGGGAGGCCCGAAATAATTCCTACTGAGGACAGTTCAAGCTGTTGGTTCCATTTCTGCCATTCGGAGCCAAAGTGTAAATCTTATCCTTCTTCAACATAACAAACTTCAAATAAATTAAGACAAATACCACATCCTTCTTGGGCTTCCTTTTTCTCTCAATCTCTTGGCCACCTCCTACACAGAAGTTCTAAATCCCCTTTCTATCCTGGTTGAAGGACTCTACCTTGTCTCTCCCCCAAAGTAAAGAGGGGAGCCCAGACTGGAAAGCAAATTCTTGTTGTAGGGGAAGGAAAAATTGTGTCTTCTACCCATCTTAGAGTCGTTGTCTACGACCTTGCAAATCAGATTGACAAAAGAGAGATTAATAAGAAAAAACAAGCTGAAGTTGATTAACACACTGCCCCATGCACTGCGAGTACTCAGGGAAGAGCAAAAGGGAGGTTGGAACTTGGATGGATACAGCATCTTCACAAAAGAGCATACGCTTTTAGGGAAGTGACAAGATAAAAGAATTGGAGCTCCCAGGAAATCGCAGAAAGGCAAATACATGGAGAATCTAAGAGGAGATAGGGCTAGTTTTGGCAAAGTTTGCACTGGTGCTGATAAGAGTCTAGAGTCCCCTGCCGTAGTTAACATTCATCTTTCTTGGTAGAGATGGAGAGCGAGGACATATTTATAAATGTAGGCTTGGCTTTTAGGGAAATGGGAGGCAGGGAACTTTACTGAATCTGCTTCCTCACAATTGCCTTCAATTCAAAATAACCCTGTGCCAGTATTTTGGGGGGCATAATTCTGCTCTCCCTCACAATTACCGTGTGAACGGTTCAGAGGGCAGTGGGGTTTTCAGCTCTCACATTCTAGATACGGTACTCCTCTGAGTGCCCTGGTTTTAAGGATTGTAATGTGCGTGGTATCAGAAGCAACTGTTAACTGATGCCAAGTGTAGGTACAGGAGGCGAAAAGGAGGAGGAACTTAGTTTGTCTTCTAGAAAGCAAAAGCTATTACAACCATTTTTGTGCACTGTTTATTATTGATGCCTAGTTGTCATGCGGCACAATCGCAGCTGATGTCAAATCTGAAGGGCTGCCAAACAAATGAGGGATTTGTCAGATTACATTTGCCATGTACTGAATTTGACGACAGCAGTTAACGCTAGATAAGTGGACTCAGTCTTCATGGTGTGGAGTTTCTGGTATTAGCGACAGATACACCCTGAAGATTGTTAGTGTGTGACTGAGGGGCACACAAGGACCCCAGGCCGTTAAGGGATGCAAACTCTGAAAGGGATCCACCCTCACAAAGGCATACTCTCAGTGTGAGAGATCTTTAATAGAATTAGTGTGCAGACAGAGAGGAGAAAGACTGTTAAGTTTCCCAATAAAACCCTCAAATTACCAATTTCCAGGTGGGCAAAGGCTCAGCCAAACAGGAGCCTGAAGTCAGGTTGCTGTGGCCCAAAAGATTGCCACCTGAGGCACCTTCTGGCAGGGAATGGCAAGAAAGGAGTAAGCAAGTCTGGGACAAAAGGAGCAAAATTAAAGTATAAGTCAAGATAAAGCCTGCCATGGTTTCTGCTAAGGACAGCTGTCCATGTGTCTCTAACCCACATTTCTCTTTCATGTCCGTCCTTCCAAGTCCCCCAAGTGTGTAGGTACCAATCCAGGCCAGAGAAGCAGGACCCCCAGCGCCACCCACCTTCTGTGTTGTAGAGCTTCACCTGGCTGCTCTTCTCTGCCCCTCTTTCCTGCTCAAGAAATCCAGTTCGTGGTATACTGGGACATGTTATCCAAGGTGACTGCCTGTAAGTGGGGGTGGAGGAAATGGTGTCCATTCAAGGCTCTGCAATGCTCCTTTCCTAAGGGACTAGCTAACTGCCCCCTCCATATCAGGAACCCTGTGACTGATGGCGACTTCTCAGTTCTCCGTGTCTCTGGGCTGTGCTCATGTTTGTGGCTCACTCTGCCAGTGCACGGCCCTCCCTGGCACAGACTGCAGCAGCCTGTCCCTGCGGACTCAGTCTCCACTCCTCTTCCTTGGCCATGGCCCACATAGGAGCAGCAAGCACACTCGCTTCTGACAACCCAACGGGAGTCCACCCTCCAGCCTTGGACCAGCACCCCTTCTCCTAGGCTTCCCAGCAGGCACAACCTTTACGCTTAGCTCGAACAAATCAGGCTGGCCCCTTCCTCAGACCTCTATGGCCTCTGGCTTCTCTCTCCTCCTTTGTGAGACAGGCACTCCCAGCTCGAGGGGAAGCTCCCTGTGCCCAGGACAGTTCTATTTTAGAACCCGCCCTTCTACCTCCTGGTGGGGATAAGCCTGAAAGTAGAGCTTTTAGCTCCTGAATTACATTTTTTCTTTCTTTCCTCTTTTTTTTTCTTTATATATATTTGACATCCATTGTGGCCATCACCTAGTCCTTGTGCTCTTTCCGCCCTCATCCCAGCCCCTCCCCCCACCCCCCACACACAAAGTGTTTCTGATTTGTCCTTGTCTTTTTATTATTATTATTCTTGTTATTATTCTTTCCCTTGGTTCCTTATTGGGTTCCCTTATATTCCTCCTAGGAGTCAGACCATCTGGTATTTTTCTTTTGCCTTCTGACTTATTTCGCTGAGCAAGGGATTCTCTTGCCCCTGTTTCTTCCCACCTGGACTTAGGGGCATGTCAAGGTGGAGAAATTCCGGACAGAAACCTGTTCTCCTATTTGTACTTCAAGTCCCTCTAGAGATGGCGTCTTTGGACCCAGAATCAGGACTCACAGTCTACTCCTCTCCTGCCATCTCCCCCCTGGGCAAATGGCGGCCTCTCGTCTCAGTGTACAAACGTCAGAGGTCGTGGAAGAGGAAAATGAAACATTGTGGTTAGTGTCTCAAGTTATGAGTCTGCTGAGCACAAACAGGAATACATATGGGTTCAGTGGTTTCTGAGCAACAGTTATACTTCACATACACTGTAGAGACGAAGAAGGGCTTGTTCCAAAGACAGACTTTGGGGCAGGGCTATGGGGTTGTTACACCCACCAAGCCTACAGGGTCAGGGGGACAGGGTGTTTGGAGAAGACACCGGGGAAGCCAGCGGTCACTAGGAAGATACCTGTGAGGGAAAATGGGGAGCGCCAAGCGTTTTTCAGGCCATTGTTATCTACGAGCATCGCCTGGTCCCAGCCCTGCCTTAAGGACCCCCCTTTGCTTGCTGAACTCAAGTGGGACTTCCTCCTCCAGTCCCGTCCCCGGGGTACTTCCAATAGCCTGACACATGGTACTGGGGGAGGAACCAGGTGGCAGGGAAGGCTGAGGACGACACAGCCGGCCTCCCAGTATCCTCACCCGCCAGGACCAGGGTCACGTGTCAGGAAGCCAGGCTACGCTCGCCATGATGTCCAGGTTTCTGAGCACTCACACACCTTGCCCTGGACAAGGACACTCGCCTTGACCAAAGTCCAGCCAGCTTCCTGGAACTTCTCTACCAGGTCCTGACTTTTGGGCTGCCATGTTTGTGTGCATTGTCCAGTTTTAGCGAGACCCTGCCAAGCTAGCTTAGCAAGAACCCCCAACCCTCAATACCAGATCCCTCTCCATACCGGGTTGGGTTCCTCCTCCCGCACCGTGGCTAGATTTCTCGCATATGTTAGGGATGTTTTTGAGTCAATAGAAAAGAAAGCCCCGAGCTCTGATTGCTTGGTACTATAACTAACTCTGCTGTGAAGACTCTTGTCTTCAGAAACTTTGAGATAGTTTTCCATTTTATTTCCCATAAATATTAAAGGAGAGAAAACATGCATCCTTCATGCGTTGGATGGGTTTAAAATATATGCTGCCAATCAAAAAGAATAATAACGACAATGGATTGAGCTCTTCAGATGTTATCATTCATGAGTTCACAATGATTTCCAAAACAAAAATGACAATGATGGAAATCATTATGGGACCGTTAGAGTGCTGTAGAAAGCGAGAAGATAAAGGGAAAGGACAAAGCATGTATTGCGCTTCCCCCACAGGAACTGTACTTCACGGCATACTGGGAAGGAGATTCTGACTCTTA
The DNA here is from genome assembly GCA_019455555.1 of Galemys pyrenaicus. Lineage (NCBI taxonomy): Eukaryota > Metazoa > Chordata > Mammalia > Eulipotyphla > Talpidae > Galemys > Galemys pyrenaicus. The sequence continues at coordinate 2,992,742 of JAGFMF010011645.1, read as the reverse complement.
GCTCCCAGGGCATCCCTTCTTGGCTCTCTGCCATGACTCTGGAGCAGGACCCTGCAAACATCTACCGTGTGCCACCCAGCACAGGAGAATAAGGAACAAGGAAATATAAGGGCCCTCTCGATGAGATGGGAGAGGAAATAGGCCACCGAATTAATACATTTCCACAAAGTTCTTTTTCAAACTGACCAAGAGTCTGATGTAATCACCAGTTTATTTTAAAAACTTGGAATAAAAGAAAATGCTAGCGAAACCATGAGAATACAATGGCCAAATCCAAAATCTGGGAAATTTTGTAGGACAAATGAGCTAATTTTTCAACAAATAAATGGCAAGGAATAAAACTGTTGGGACATGGAGGGAGAGAGCCAGAATCCATAAGTTTTTCAAACTTGACAAATAGCACCAAAAACAATGTGTGTACTTTAGTTGGGTCCTAATTCAGATAAAATAAATAAACATTTTTATGCTGACTCAATACTAGATGGTGTTAAGGAATTTTAAATTTATTTTATATATGATCATGGTAATCTGTGTACACTTTCGAGAGTTTGTATCTTTTAGAGAGATATATTTATATACTTAGGGATCAAATGATATAAAATCCTGGGATTGTTTTTAAAAATATTCTAGCAAAGGGTGGGACAGTGGAAGTACAGATATAGAACCACTGATCTCATAAATGGGGAAACTGGGTGATGGGTACATGGAGGTTCATTATAAATATATTCATTATATTCAAGCCCACTTTAATATATGTTTGAATATGTCACCATAAAAAGTCTAATGAAATAAAACATATGCTACCCCAGGTGGCATATTATCTGCATATTAATAATAACCAAACTCCTATTGTATATTGCATTTTACAGAGCACTTTTCATACATAATTTAACGTAATCCTAACCTCAAGCCTACAAGATTGGTTTTATTATCTTCATTTCGTAAGGAACAACCTCAGCGTGGCTGGGCCATGGCTCTGAGGCCCGGAGCTAGTAGGAAACAGAAATGGGATTCGGGCCCAGGTAATTCACCTCTAAATCCCACACCCCACCTGCTGAGATGGAAGAAAAGCCTGGTGATCCTGTAAAGTCAGTTCATTTCTCCACCCTAGAAAAAAGGGCACAATAATACCTAACTCGCCTTCTCCTTGTTCAAAAATTCAAGACTGATAACTTCTAGAAAAGTGCTGTGTCAATTGTAAAGTGCCTTCTGAATCTAGATAGATGGTCACAGAATGCGTGGTGACAGGAGCCTCTGCTGGTTGGGTCTGGGCTGGTCTTGAACAATGCAGAGCTTGCTCCTGGCCCCCTGGAACCTTTTTCTCTGCCTCTATTCCCACTGCAGACCCATCTCTTACATCGATATTAACTAACAATGTAAGCAGTTTTCTTCTTGTGGTGCATTTGAGCGCTTGTTACGCCCCTGTGATGTGCTTGGCTGCTCTGTAGCTTGAGGGAGCAGCGGCTCCAGAACAGCTGTTTGTAACTGGAAGTTTTATGGCTTGTTTGCAGACTAGAAAATGAGTAGGAAATGGCTTGGTGTTTTCTGCTGTTGTCCAGAATTCTCTATTAGATTATTTACACCAAGTCATCTGCACCCATGAATTTCCATCCACTAACATTGGTAAACAAATGAGACACTTCTGATTTCCCCCGAGGGGGGGAAAAATGAAGTAGCAGAGATAAAATGGCCAATATTAAATAGCAACAACTACAGAAACAAAAACCAAAACCAAACCCTCTTTGGGGACCCGGCACCATCGAACAGCCACATCCCAGTGGCTGTATCCAAACAACCACTTCAAAGCACCTTGCCCTAAAAGGCCTTTGCTTAACTCTGCCAGTGTTTTTTATTTATATTTTTTAAAGATTTATTTATTTATGCATAGAAGAACTGGGGTGTAGGCCAGGAGTGCAGGGAGTGAGAGGATTCACCAGAGACAGAGTGGAGGAGCAGAACAGGCAGATGGACTGAATCACACTGCTGAGGGGAGCAGAGGGGGGGGGCAGGAGAGGTCTGCTGTGCCATGTGGGTCCCCTCCCTGGCCAGGGATAGAACTCTTGCTGCAGTGGCTACCCATAACTTGATAGCACTGTGTCTTTAACCCTTGTGCCACCAGGGAGGCCCTGCCAGTGTTATTTTTTAAACACTAACAAGTCTACTTAAACATCACGATTGATGTTGCTTTAAATATATAAGTTCTTTCATTTGCAATCATTTCTTTCATAGTGATAGTTTCAGCCACCAATAATTTGGGAAGGTCCTTTTTCTGTCTTGATTTTCTTAGCCATTAAGTTAGGAACAAGAGTACTGCCTAGTGCATTAAAAATGAAATGATTGTAAGTGTGAAAGTAACCTGTGCCTTGCTCAGGGCCTGGGACAAAGCAAGTGCTAAGTGTCAGCATCTCTTTGAATATAGGTACATCTTAAGTGGGCGTTTAAGTCTGTAATTGCCATAGACACTCAGAATAAGCAGGCATATCTGTAGACATGGCAGGACCAGTGGGGCCCTAAAACAGGGCAAAGCAGGGTAGGAAGCCAATTTATTTTATTTATTATTTTTACATATATTCTATTTTTTTTTAACCAAAGTTTACTGTATTGTAACATCTTGCAAGTTTCAGGTGTCTATTCTAGAAGGAATGTCTATTCTATATTGAGTTCACACTTTAAGTGGCGCTCACCCTTCACCTTTGACCCTTTTTACCTGACCCATCACCTGGTCCTCCCTGCCTTCTGGTAGCCACTCAGTGGTCTAATAGCCTGAACATTTATTTTTGTTTTATTTAGTTCATTTGCTTGTTTTCTTTCTTTATGCACCACGTGAGTGAACCTTGGCTGAGCATACAGCTATTCCACCCCCACCCTACACCCAACACACACACTTTTCTGAATGTTTGAGAATTGTTACAATAAAATGTTGGGAAATAAAGTTAAAAATAAAATCGGACGGCCTCCCTGAGCTGCCCTGGCCAGGAGCAGCCTCCGCGGAGTAAATGCAAACCAACTGTGCAGACGTTCACTGAAAAGCAAAGTCCACCTCAGCCCCGGAGGCCACGGGGAGGCGGGGGAGGCGGGGGAGGGCGGGCAGAGGTGAGGGCGGGCAGAGGTGAGGGCGGGCAGAGGTGAGGGCGGGCAGAGGTGGGCGCAGCCGTCGGGGCGGCGGGGGCGGAAGCGCCTCTTCCTGGCGCGGTCTGCACACCCGGCGCTGGCCAGCCTAGTGGCGAGGCTCCCGCAGCCTGGAAAGTTTGCGTCACAGGGAACATCTGCACAGGGCTTCTCCTGCCAGACAAGCCGTGATCACTTCCAGTTCTGCTTCCAGTCTGCCTCAGGGAGCAGCGTTACTAACAATTACTCTGCACTCGGATGGAAAGTGAGCGCTAGGGTTTCAGCAAGGACTTTGGCGCTTGGGGAAGCGCTCACTCCTGGGAGGCTGAGCCGAAAGGTCCAGTTTCAGGACTGCTGTGAAGGGCTCGCAGGTGTCCCGAAAATAGCATGTAACTTCTAAGTGCGGGGGCAGTCATCGGAACTCCGGTGCAAGATCTTGTCCAGATTTAGTGGGTCGCTCGGATGGAGGTTGGGGAAGCATGTGCGTCCTCTTTGGGGCAACCGCGGAGTCGGGGCGCAGTCACAGAGTTGGGGGAGCAGGTCACAGCTCACGTTGGGATTCTCTTAAACTCTAGCCCCCTGAGACTGTGCTCGCAGACCTTAACTCTGGACATCGGCTTAAATATTTCTTATCGAAGCAATACCCATCTGTCGGCCACCTGCTCTCTACCATGTAAATATTGAACAGTACAGCAAATAGTACTTTTTCTATAATGCGTGAATTATATCACTCGGGAATACGTCATAGTTGAGCCTTTGCAAGTGGGACCGCTGGTTCTTCTCTGCTGGAAGCATCATAATTTTCAGTCATCCAGTTATCCAATCAGAGGCCGAGGCGAGACTCTACCTGTAGCTCATTGGGCGTCCTTATTGTTCTCCAATTATATGATGGGAGTGAAGAAAATATCCTTCCATCGGTGGAAGGACGTTCATTGAAAAGCAAAGTCCACCTCCCCACAACATCTGCAAGCTTCCTTCCTGGGGCACTCTGACAGCAGAATTTTATAGTTCCTTCTAGAAAAGTTTACACACGCACCTGCTCAATCCAGAGGTTGGCAGGCCTCTTCATCTGCATACTTGACTCTCTTTTGTACTTGACACGAAACTCAGCCCTGTGACCAGCATTTGCCAAAACTCCAATCTACCAAAGGTATGCTCATTTTTTTAAAGATTTATTTATTTATGCACACAAGAACTGGGGTACAGGCCAGAGGCACAGGAGGTGAGAGGATTCACCAGAGGCAGATTGGGGAGCAAAACAGGCAGATCGACTGAAATCCACTGCTGAGGGGAGCAGTGGGGAGGCAGGAGAGGTCTGCTGCGCCATGTGGGTCCCCTCCCTGGCCAGGGATCGAACTCACGCTGCTGTGCAGCGGATGCTTCCCAGTGTGGCACTCAGTGTGCTGCGCCACCAGGGAGGCCCCTGTATGCTCGTTTTTAAAGTATTGCTGGAAATCGATTGCTGGTGAGAAGAGCCACAGGCCCAGATTCAGCATCACCCTCTTCAACAGAACTCAACTATGTTCAACACATTCAACGCATCCGCTGTCTGGCCAGCCCATGCCCGACTCTCTCAAGCTTCCTTGCTTTGCATTGTGAAGTCAGCCTCGCCATTCCCAGACAGCAAGGGCCGCATACAGAGCTTGTGCTAGTCAAGCGCACTGAGCTGTAAGCAGGTGTTAGCGCCGCCAGCCAGGGCTAGTTTCACCTTGACCCAGTGCCCATTGGCCTCGGGGCAGACTCTGGCTCTACTTGGGGACCATCCTGATGGAGAGGGGGCAGGCTGGGCCATGCAGGGCGTGTTCCCTCGGCATCCACACCTGTGAAGAAGAGCAGAAGAAAATGAGGGTGCAGAGGGAGGCGCTGAGCTGCCGGCCAGGCCACAGCCTTGTCAGGAAGCACAGTCTTCCGCGAGCTTGACCCACTGTCCAGAGCTGTCCCAGATTAGCTACTCGGACCCCTGTATCTCTGCATCAGTCAGGCGTAGACCAGGGGCCACGCAGCTCTCTGACGCTGAGGCAGCCCCTGCCAGGACTGACAGCTGGAGACGTTCCATGGAAGGAGGGTGGAGGCCGTGACACAGCCCACGAGCAGAGGGGCCCTGCCGGAGCAGCTGCACGCCCAGACACATGAGGTCGCCGGGCTTGGCCTCTCCCAGAGCTGTCCTCAGACTGAGGTGTGAGGCCCGTGGCTGTTTTGGGATATGGAAGCGAGATAGGGCAGGAAAGGAAGTCAGAGTAGCGTGTTTTAGTGGGCAGGACCATGCGGGCGGCTCTATGAGACAAAGGGAACATGCCCCAGAGGTGCCCTCCTAGAGCTCAGAGAGGCTGTGTTTATCCAGCAGACACTGCGGGGCGCCCGTCAGGGCCTCTCCTGGAGGTGGTCACACCCTGGCAGCTCCACCTGCTCACTGCCAGGAGAGGCCAGTGGTGGGAACAGAAGCACGAGTACCGGGAGGTGGGTAGTGGACTGTCTGCCATGCCCGGGGCAGGCAGCCCGGACAACCTCTCAGGAAGGTGAAGTTGCCTCAACCCAGAAGTGATATAGCATAGGCTCGTGGACATAGCTGGCTGCATGGTCTGCCCATGATGGGCTGGGAGGAGTTGTTCTCACCACCACGGAGGAAAGGAGAAGTGGAGGTAGAGATGGCTGCACCTTCAAAATGGCTGCCACCCCCACTTCTGCCAACCAGCAGCACGGGATTGAGAAACGACTTTGTCATTCTGAGTCTCCATTTACTATTCTGCAATGTGGGAGAATTACACCTATTTGTAGGAGTGTGGAAAGTGGAATTAGCGCACATAAGGACCCACTAGAATGCAATTGTACTCGACTCCCTGGTTCCGATAGCCAATCTCAACATGAACCACACAGTAGGTCCATTTTGCTTATTTTATTATTATATGATCTTATCAATGTGTGTGACCAAACAAAACCTTAAGACTCACTTGCTATCATGTAATGTTGAATTCTAATTTCAAGTAGCTCTGGATACTTGCCTATTTCTAAATAGTCTATCCCAGTTTCTAGTGCCGAGTAGACACTCACGAATAGGTAACTATTACTACTGGAAACGATTGACAATCAGTCTCATTAATCACAGACAAAAAAAGAAAAGGGCTCTGGAATGGCTCTCAGTTACCCAGATAAATAATTGGCTCAAGGACCTACTTGGGGAGCAGAGCTGACCTATGCCTGTTGAGTCATTGTGTAAACACAAGCCATGGCAATTTACTAACAGCAAGACTGATTTCCTGCTGAGCGCTCCAACCCTGGCTGCAGAACTCCACACAGGGCAAGGGGTCAAATATGTTCATGTGGAACCAGCTTTCCTTCCTACTAACTTCTGAGTGATTAGAGGCTTTCTTGTAATGTCGTAAAAATGAGACGTGGAAATTCCGCCCCTGCCATGAGCTAGACAGAGCTTTTGAGATGCAAACCATATACATTCTCCTAGGAGAGGACTGAACCAGAAGAATGAAGTCACTTTCAAAGAACCATCCCCCTGCCTTCCTCCCCCCCCATACACATGCTAAGCACACAGAGCTTTTGCAATCTGCTACGAAAACAGAATTTTAAAATAAACCCTAGCCTGCTCTCTCAAATCAGAATGTAAAGGAAGATGAATTTCTATAAGCTGAATTTGTTCTCCTGAATTAGTTTCATTCTCTTTCTCTCACTCTGGCTCCCTCTTTCTCACACACACACACACCCCCCACTCCCCTCCACATATGTCCACAAAATATGGCAATCATAGGCCAAATATGGAATAAACAGGTCACCCTCACTGACGGAGACATTTGACAATTCTGTGGCCAGGCTTGGAGCTGCGTGAAAATAAAACTCACAGAAGCCAGCAGATGGCACTTAATCATAATTTTTCCTATGATTCCTATTAATTGTTAAATATTCTTCATTCCGTCTCCCCAATGCGATGGATGATGTGTTAATATTGCATAGTAAGTAATGTTTTCCCTTTGAAATATTAAGTAGGCTTGTTACATAAAATCTCACCACCGACCTAACTAGACGAGACCCATTTTCTCATGCGTGGATTTGTCATACCACTGTATGCATATGTATGCCCCTACATCTGTGGGCTTTCAAGCATGCAGCCCGTTGGAGAAATGCATGAAGTAAGAGCTAACACCTTCTTTTATTGCAGGAGCAAATCCAAATCGAGAAACTGTTGTTCCTGAAACAGTCACATAAAACCATTTAAACCACATTGTCTGCCAGAAATAGAAATGCAGAAATACCTCAGGGAACCCATTTTGGCAGTTTCCTTCAAGGCTCCTATTACAAGCATTAGCAAGGTGAATGACCCCTTCTAGAAGGCTCCACCTCACCTGCCAACTCTTTTACTCCCCCCATCCTCCCTCTGTCAGGACTCTGTCTTCTCCCACGTTCCCACCTTGCCTTGCCCTTTCTGCTCTCTAATTCCCTGTCTCTATTCTGCTTCTCTTGTTTTCTTTCATCTTCCCTACCCCCCTTTCCGCACTGGAGTCAGTCTCCTGTTTTTTGGAGGGACAGATGCTATAGCAGTCAGGGGTCTTGGTTTCTGACACCAGAAATTGACGCTGTTAGGCAGGAAAAAAAATATTGGAAAGCCATCAAGTAGTTCACAGAATCGACGGGAAGCCTGGAGAACCTGGCTTGGCCAGCAGGCACCAGAGGAGACGGGCACCAGGGGAGACCGTGGAGGCCATGTCCTGAAAATGACTCGTTTGGAAGCAGGTCACGGCCCACAGCCACCGGAGACTAACAGCTGGCACGCTGGGTAGGAGTAGGGTCTCTGCAGGGGCTGCCCACTGCCTCTGGTTCCTGGTGCGGGAAGGGAAGCCCCGTGCCAAGGCTGGCACAGTGGCCTCTTGAGCTGCTCCAAGAGCAGAACTGTGGCTCTGGCTCACACCAAAGGTCGTGGCAGTGCAGAGCAGGTCTGAGCAGCCTCTCCAGAACGAGGGAAAAGGGGACCTCAAGAAATGCTGGAGACTGGCAAGCAACAGGTGTCCCAGTGGCCCCTCATTTTAAACCCACCCTACGTCTGGTGCACTGATGGGAGCGCTGTACTTCCAGGCTGAGTGGGAGTAGCTCTGGGAGAAGGAAATCGCTTGGGCAGGATACGAGTCAGTCATGCCAGTTCTAGAAAGAGACTAGAAAGTGAAATCCGACTGAAGCTGTAGGCTGTGCAGTCAGCTCAGTGGTTTCTTACTTCCTTTTTCCTGGACAAAACAAGGAGCCGTGATTGCTAATGTGAACACCCTTTGTCTTCAGATTGTTTACCCGATTTAAGTGCCAGGGTCTAAGCTCTATTCCTTTGACCTCCCACATCTTAACCCTTAATGGGGCTTTTCGAGCACTTTCTAGGGATGCAGTTTGTAACATGATTCCTGCTTGGGTGCAGGGCCGCCTCCCTCCTCCTGCCAGCTGGTCCCAATTATGAACTGGTTTGGGTAATTTGAGAGTGTGGCGGGTGTCTGTGCAATAGGAGTGTTTTCTAAGCAGTTAGTTTCCCTTACAATCCTAAACCCAGCTAGAATTCATGGATCCTTGAATATTCTGAATTACGAGGTGATTGTTGACGGCTTTCCAGAAAAAGGAAATCAAATATATAAATAAAATCACTAGCTGCCAAGGCAGAGTGAAGAATGAAGGCAGCTGTCTTTTGCACAAAGCTCGGATGGTGCCTTTGCATCTGGAGTGATTGCCTCAGTTTCCCTCCGAGTTTTCATGGGGTCGGCCTGTGTTTCCTTTGTGGTAGGTGACACCCAGGCAAGTCTCTGGAGGGCGCTCCAGCATGCCACATCGTGTTCATGTTTCGTTTTGTTTCAGTTGAATTTTATCGAGCAGCTGGTCCACAAGGCCCTGCAGATCCAGGGGATTCACAACTGGAGGAAGCGCACCATCTAAGTCGATGGACCTCAGTCTGCCAGTGGCACCCAAGGAGCTGGAGGGTGGAAGAGTCATCCCCTGGCTGAGAGGAGCATTTGGTTACCCACATTGTTTAGAACAGCCATGGTGCAGGGCAGTAATACAAACCGGATGACTTGCAGTTGATTTTGTCATTATTATTTAGCCTGTCTACAGACTAACACACCCCATATGGCCTGTACCTGGGCTTCCTTCTCCCCCTGGCCCGCTCACCTTTCTCTTCTGCTACAGTCCACTCTCCCAGTTAAGACCACTGCCACAGGCCATGGAGTATCAGCAGGGGGACAGTGACCTTTGAAGAAGTGAATGTCACCGGAAGGCAGTGACCAGGCCGAGTGGGCACGTGCTCTATCGCAGATTAATGCCAATCTCCGTTGTGTGGACTTGACCTTTGGGGGACCTGTCTGAGTCACTCCGCTCTGCCCCACTCTGAGTCTCATGACCAGCATGCCCAAGTCTGCTTCTTTTTTCAAGTTCGGATTTCATGTCTGTGGCCTGAGTGTTTTCGGGTGTAGAGTGTGACTAAGCATAGTACTTCCTAGAACACTTGAAACAATTAAATGAGAGAACACATGTAAAGCCCAGAGCACACGGGAAGCATTTAATAAATGTGAGCTGATACTTTATCTTTGTTCTATTAGAAGGTATTACTATACAAAACTTAATTCCATAAAATCTTTCCATAACATTTTGTTCAAACTCATTAATTAGAAGAATCACGAGTGATAAAGAGAGAATGTAGGAGATGGAGTTAGGCACCAAGCCAACCACGTTGGTGCAGACACACTTGGAGGTCCTCTCGCCTGGATTCTGCACCCACACCAATCTGGGGTACCCAGGAGATGGGGGGAGGTGTGTCTTGGCTCCTGTCCTTGCTCCTCCATTACCCACACTCAAATGATGTTTCTTGCCTGAATTCTTATGCCAGTGACGGCCAAATGGTGGCTTTCTGGCGCCATTATTTCTTTGACATTCATTAGTTGACTTTCGACTCTAAGAAATGATTTCTTCACATATATTTGCTTATTTCTATGACTATATTTGTGTAGACTCATAAGTTCCTATTTTTCTCAGTGAGTCATTATTTCTTTGATCCTCAAATGGTCCCCGATTTGGTTAATAGGAACCCCTTCAAGATAGTTTCTGCATCTTTTTGGCCAGTCCTCATTGCTCATGGGCAAATTTCTTACATTCTGGTACAGTAAGATATCCTGCCCCAGCCCTGGAGTCAGACATTTGTTCAGGAAAGCAAGATTCCTTGGTCTGGAGTGGAGAAGGGTATTGGGAACCGAAATCTGAGCATGAAACATATTCCTTGGGTCTTGGGGTATCAGTCCTCCTATTCTTTCATTCAACAGACCTAGAAAACATATGCATATAATATATTCACATTTACCCCTCCTTTCACTTCTCTATCAATCGTGAAGGTATCATTTAATAAAGTGAAAGCTTAGTCTCTGTACTTTGTTCAGTTGGAAGACACAGAACAAATAAGGAAGGGAAACTGATGGAGTCGCCATAGGACCCTGGCCTTGTGTCCATGTTCCACGTGCCAGTAGGGGACTAGCAAGAATTCTGGGCACAGAACCAGCAGGACCCCTCCTGTGGAAGGCCCACCTATATCTGATGTCCCAGCAGGCAGCACCGACAGAGACCGACTCCCGAATCATGAAAATCCCACCGATACAAGTTACAAAAGGGAGCCCCAAATCTTCCTAAGCACACAAACTTCTGCTTGGCCCGCTGCTTCTCTTAGCAGTGTATTTCAATAAATCTGCCTTTTCTGTTCTCCACTCTGTCTCTGGTGAATTCTTTTACACCAGCCTCACCTGATACTTATCCCCACTCCATCCTGATGTTTATCCCCACTCCATCAATATCTATGTGTATATGCACATATGTATGTATGTATGTATCTAGCTATCATCTCAGATGCTTTACACTTGCAGCTCCAGTTTCAATCCAGGGCCATGAGGTTTATTCTTGTCTCCTCCCCTCGGGCCTGTCCTCCCCACTCCCACAGTGGCAAACCCTTCTCTTGTCCTCGTCACGTGTACTGGCTCTCTGGGCACCACGTGTCACGGCCACTCTCACCCCCTCTGGGCTTTCATTTCCCTAACCGATTACCTACCTCATTGAGTTTTGTGGGTTTTTTTAAAATATTGATTTATTTATACATACAAGAAGTGGGGTACAGGCCAGAGGTGTGGGGGGTGAGAGGATCCACCAGAAACAGAGTGGGGAACAGAATAGTCAGATTAACTGAACTCCACTGCAGAGGGGAGCAGCAGGTGAGGCAGAAGAGGTCTGCTGCGCCACGTGGGTCACCTCCCTGACCGGCGGCAGGGATCGAACTCGCGCTGCAGGGGCTGTGGTTTGCTTCATAGTGCATTGCTTAACCCACTGTGCCACCAGGGAGGCCCCCAGTTTTGTGTTTTTTTAATGAAGAATGGACACAATATAGCCAATAAATATTTGTCATAGACAGGAAGAAAAGGGAAGGGGGTGGAAATGAGAAGGAAGAGAGTGGGGTTACCTTTTGATTTGCATTTTAAAAACTAGATTACAGATTTATTAGGAAAGACTGTACTTCAGGAGCAGCCAGATGGCAGAGGGGCAGACGGCAAGGTTCAGAGGGCAAGGTTCAGGGAAAGGCCCAGGGCACCCCGCCCTCTGCAGACACAACACTCCCCTGCATCTCAGAGTATTCACAACCTAGAAGCTCTCCAAACATGACACTGACAGATTCGCAGATAAAGAACGGAATGGGAACGAGAGTGGATTCTCCTCTTTCTCATCTTGGCATCCCCGGTGCTTGTTAGCAGGCTTGAAGAAAGGCACTATATAAATGTTTAGCAAAGGAAGGGAGGGTGGGGGAGAAGACAAGGGGAGGGAGGCCCAGGGCTTCCCCCGAGGGATACACCGTTGATGAAGCCCGTGCTTTTCTCTTGTGCAGCGGGAGCTGCTTCACTGCAGTCAAGGACAGAAGCCACGTGGAAGGTGTCTTCCCTGTTCTGTGAAGGACCTCTTAAGAGTCTTCTTGCACCTGCTTACATAAATGTAACAATGGACCCATTGTTCTGCAAAAGGTTAAATCATCCTGAAGCAGATAGTCCTTGCTCAGAGACAGTCACTCACAACCACTCTTGTGACATAAGGCTAGGAAAGTGGGCCTCTGTCCTGGGAGAGGGATATTCAGAGGAAGGTTGTGCAAAGCTCACAGTGGCTCCCGGACTTGGAGCTTGAGGGAAGCCAGTCTCTCCATTAGCAAGTGGACATTCTCCAAAGCAGAAGTCCTATTGCCACACACTAACACTCTGCTACTTGGAAACTCCTGCGCTTTGACGACCTAGTGCAATTATCTTCCTTCCTTCGGCGCAGATCGAAGTGAGCCCACCGACACCGATTTGTTTGGCTGCTTCTTTAGGAGGACCCAGGCTCAGCGTGGCTGGGATTTGGAATCTCTGCAGTACTTATTCTGGACAGTTTCATGAACAGAAAATATATGCTCTTTGGATTAACCTGGAGAAATTCTTAGGTTTATTTTTGGTAGCAATTTTGTCTATCTTAGCTAAAGCCTAAAATTGGTACGAGGATTTGGGGGGAGGGTTATTATCATTACAAAAATTCTAAAATCCTTGAGCAGTAGGAAGAGTAAGAAACTTAAGCTAAATCTACCATGTTTTTAAGATGTGAAGAAAGTGGTGAGGAATATGCTCTCTGCATTTTGTCTACCTTCTAAATTGACTAGTGGTCTAATGGTTTGGGAAATTAAAAGTGAAAAAGAATGTCCGGACTCCCCTCCCCCCTCCAAAAAAGATGCTATATCATAGGCAGAAGCTCTAAGGTTGCCATAATTTCCATTCATGTAAACATCAATAAAAGTTCTCTGCTAGGCAGTGGGGGCCATCTTAGTTGCTCATATCCAGTTAGAGATGTTTCCTTCCAAAATGTAGTGTTTCGTATGAAAGTTTTCAAATAACAGCCATAAATTGCAGGAGTGAGGGAGCAAGAGGGGCACTGGGCAGAGGACAAAGTTCTATAAGAAAAAGCCCTAAATCTTCAAGCTTAAAAACTAGACAGGCTCTTTGACTGTTGTTACTCATGAATGGAACTGAGAGAAGGCAAATGGAGGAGCTGCCCAAGGAATTTCATTGCCAAAGAAACCAGAAGTCTGCCCTGCAGAAGCCTGTGACTATTCAACGTCTGAAGTGACCCATATGTCTTCAAATCTGCATCAGCAGGAACCAGGCAATGGATGCTGTGCAACCCCCAAAGGGTATACTCGCTCCTTCCTGCTTCGTGGTGGAGAATGGACACAGAGGAGCTGCCCAGAGGCCATCGGCTGACCTCTTGTGCAGTCTCCCCCATTCTGACTCAGCAGGATCTGATAATTGTTATAGACTGACTTCTGGGGCATTCACATTTTCTGAATGGTAGATTTAATTGTGGCTTTCCTAATCTTAAGCCATCACTGTATATGTTATGCGGTAGGGGGCAGACAGCAAGACTTTGCACTTGTGGTTTGCAAGATTGTGTAACATCACATCTAGACTCAAACACATCAACCAGAGGTCTTGATTTTGGAGCTGGAGACAGTCCAGGTTGATAAGGTTTTGGTGTTTTTTTTTTTCTTTGGGGAGGCAGCTTATCTTATACGTGGGAAATGAGTGCCCAGATTTTCAGGAAGTAAAGGAAACTGCGGCACAGACTTTCTAATTGCCCTCAAAACATTTGTTTTCCTCTATTCCATAGTATTAGAAACCTTATCATCTATCCAGTCATATGCTGCTGAAAAGACTCCACTTCCCAGTCTTCCTAACTCCCACCTAACCAAGTAAGGTCAGGTGATTAAGGTCTCATCAATTAGATGTAAGTAGCAATTTAGCAACTTTTAGCAAGTGTTCTTAAAAGACATAGGGATTTCCTTTTCTTTGTCTTTTTTTTTCTTTCTCCTGCTTGGAATGAGGATGTGAGGGCAGGAGCTAAAGCAGCCATTTTGGACCATGAGATTTTTGGGAACTGAAGAATCTACCAGGCAGTAAATGAAGCAAAATGAATCTGAGCCCATGATACTATGGAACATTTTACTATTTATTAACCATTTATCCAGGTTTATATAATAAGCTATTAAAGTTACTGGGGTTTTTTTGGAAGAGAGAAGGGATTGTTTGGTAGGTGACAAGGGTAAGGAGAGTTTAATCTCCTGTTGCCAAGCCTTATCCTAATATATGAGTCATTTCTTTCCTGAGTTAACCCAATTTTCCTAAAATGAGCATATTTTAGAGGTTGAAGACCACAAATTGTTCAAGGGCCATGAATTGAAGTAAACATGATATCGCTTTGTCCTATGAAACGTAAGTTAGAGAAGAATCGCAGGCAATACACTTTCTCTAGTGAATTTACACCGTGACCAGTATCTCTAGAAAACAGTATCCTTTGTATTGAGATGCTAGAGCTGTGGAAGCCCAAATTCATTAACTTCCCTGAGTTTTAGCCAGGGAAATGGTCTGCAAGTCCCCTTATTAGACAGCTGTCTTCCAGGTTGGTTTAGGAAAAGTTGCCCAACTGGCACAGAATGTCTGTGGCTCTGGAAAATGACTAAACTATTCCAAACTGTTTTATAAGTAAATCCATTCTGAATATACCAACAACTGTTTAAATTTTCTTCCATCTGGTTTTGGTATAAATCTATTTTTTCACTTTTTAACTCCTAATCTCTCCATTGACTACAGTTTTTAGGTGGAAATTTTTGTATTCTCTTTCTTCCAAAATATTTTATTAATTTGATGCTGCTAAAGCCTACCTCTGATTCCACATCATTACTAAATCACCTTGGCCTAACATTGATTCGATGATTTTGCTATTGGTTACCTAAATGTTACTAGTTCCCTTCCATTTCCTGTCTCATACAATGATGGTGCTTGTTTATAAATGGCTTTGAAATTACCAAAAGGAAAGAGCTACATCAAGATAAAGTGCCGTGTTGTTCTTCCCTTGGAAATATGCCCTGGCTCAAATTTGAACTTGGGTTATAAGATTCTGCCAAGAGTACTCCAGTTCTGATGTGCAGTGTTAGATGAATTTCTGCTTCCAAGCCAGGTCAACATGAAGGAGATGGGAAAGGAGCATCAGGCAGGAAAAGGATGGATTTTAGTTCAGTGCTAGTATATTGTCCTCAGCCTCAACAATGGATACTGAGTTCCATTTCTTGCTCTATCCTTCCTTTCTTCTGACCTCCTTCCCTTCCCCATATTTTTCTTTTTCAATTTTCCAAGTCCTTCTCTTCCACCACCTCCCCTTCCTTCCTGCCTGCCTCCCATCCACAAATCCTCATTGAATCTTGTGGTGGCTAATCTCAAAGACCTCCCCCAATGAACTCAGCTCAGCCATCTGTAGGCAACTCCAGACCAAAGACCAACTAAACTCCCAGCCAGCAGTGACACCAATCTCAGCTGCCATCTGACTGCAAATGAAAGATTCCTGCTGAAGAACCACTCAGCTGAGCCCAGGCGGCCCAGGAGACTGCTGTGAGATCATAATGAGCTGTGGTTTTAAGTCACTGCATTTTAGGATGGTTTATGATGTAACAATAGGGAATTGTAACAAGCATGTATAGGAGCTGGGCCCTAGAATGTAGACAGTGACCAAAAATAATAAACACTGCGTCCTGGTGAATCCATGCACTGGGAGGCGAGCCAATAAAAAAGAAGTTACAGACAGTAACAGAAGCCCAGGAAGGAAAACAAAGTAGAGCAGGGGCGTGTGAAGTATGAGGGATGGAGAAGTTCTGGTTGGGGTGAGCAGGGAGGTTCACTGAGAAGGTTATTTTTGAGTCAAGAACAAGAGCAGTGGGCCAAGTGGGTACCTGGGAATAGTGTCCAGGGGTGCAGAGCCCTGAAAAGGCAAGCGTGGCTGGGGCAGAGTAAGTGGAGATGAGGTTGAAGAGGATGGAGGTGGAGATCAGCAGGGTCTTGCCAGTCAGGGGTAAGAATTTGTTCTTTGTTCTGGACAAGATGGAGCTACGGAAGGACTTTGAGCTGAGGAGTGAGTTCATCTGGCTTATGATTGAACAGGATCTCTCTGGTTGCTGAGTCAAAACAGAGAAAGGGAAAGCAGAAATAGGGAGTATTCAGGAGTTTTTGTGGCCCTGTAGGAGAGAGGAGATAGGGTGGATCTGGGGGTGCAGATCCAAATGGTGACTAGTGAGGAAGAGGTTGAATTCTCAGGGTTTTGGTTTTGGTTTTTTTTGGAATGTGCAGATGATAATGGACTGAATTTGGGATGGGAAAGAAGATAAAAAACAGAGATGATACCAAGACTTAAGGCTTTGGCAAATGAAAATACTATTAATCAAAATGGGAATGCTGTCAAAGGCGCAATCTGCAGGGAATATTTGGTACCTCTTCCTAATTTCCTAACTTTTCTTCCCTCCTTCCTTCCCATTACGTAGATGTCTTCCTACCCAGTCTGAACTGCAAATAGCATGCCCAGTTTGGTTCTTAGGGCTTATCATTCAGAATCCCATATAATGGCAATAGCAGAAAGTCTAAAGGGAGAAATCAGCTTTCCCCGTCTAAGCCTATAGCCTCTATCTCATGCTCAAGGATCCCAGAGTATAATCAAGTGTCCAGTTCAGCTTGGGCCTCTCAGCACACTTACTGGACAGAGAGATGCTGGCCAGTGAGTTGGCCAACATGGGTCATGTTTGAAAGGTGACAGTTGTGCAAAGTTCCCTGCTGCTGAACAGCTGCCAGTGCTGCAACAGCCTGGCTTTCCAGGAGCACCTCCAGCCCAGTCAGCGCACTATGCTCCACGGTGGACACTCTGACCAAACGAGCAGGGCTGCTCAGAAGAAAGGCGTCTCTTTTTCTGTTCTGTCTCCCAAGGGGGCATCCTATGAACACTCAACAGCAGAAAATTGAGCTAGGGAGCGATACTACCACAAGGCGACTTAAAAAGTTGGATGGGGAGAAGTTGAATCAGAAACTCCAGAGTGGTTGAGACTTTCTGGAAGAACATAAGAATTTCAGAAGCTTGAAGCAGTTCCAGAGTCACTCAAGCCTGGAGACTTACAAATAATATGAATCTCGAGCTCCAGAGCTTCAGGTGTCTCTTGGTGTTTCAGCCATGAATGAGGTCCTCACACCCTCAACTGCCTTAACCAGTAAGAATTGAATTAATCAGGTTCAGGGGTTATGGTTGGTTGGGTGTGCTGCCAAATGTTTAAAAACTGAACTCCTGGGGAGGGGGAGAGGTAGGAGAGAAACTCAGATGAATGGCTTGTCAATTCCCATGGTGTAAATATTCCCACCATGGCTGATTTCAAGCTACCAACATGACATCACAGAATGCTGAGTTGGGAATGCACAATGCCTCACTGTTAAAGATAAAATTTCCATTTTACAGCTACAATAGATGTAAATAACCCCAAGAGGAGAGATAATAGTAAACTGTAGCAAAATAATGAGTAAGTAATGTGCTTGAATATTCATTACCATTGTTTTTTATGTCATTGTTTAATTGAAAGTTTACATAATTTAATATTTAATAATAACTATATTTAATAACCACTTGCAACATTTTTATGAAGTTAACAGTTTTTGCAAGCACGTGTGAGCCAGTTCTAGGACACCACCGGTTTACAGCAATTACCAGTCAAGCCTTTTGCATGCACGCACGCATGCATACATATCCCTACTCTGTGTCAAGCAGGTCAGGTAGTAGACTCAGCACTGGTGCTGGCCTTTGCCACCTGCTGGTGCCTTACAGTTAAGGAGGATGCCGGTGCTGGTGAAGCTAGCTACCAAGGCCGGGACTCCCAGTTGATCTGTAGTCATTTGGGAGCTTTATTGCCTCCCCCAGGAGTCTAGCCACCCTGGGATAAACTCCTAACCTTGAACCTCAGAGAGTAGGGGTTTGCACTTGTCTCCTTTCCTCCAGGGGTCCCTGGGTTCTCTGGCATCAAGTCCAGCACTTCCAGAGCCTTCAGATCTGCACATGAAGGATGAGGGAGGGTTTTACAGGTAAGGGGGTGAAGCAGGGGAAGAAAAACAAAAACAACCCTGCTAGGACCTCTCCCCGGACAGAGGCCCACTTTCCTAGCCTTATGTCACAAGAGTGGTGGTGAGTGACTGTCTCTGAGCGAGGACTATCTGCTTCAGGATGATTTATCCTTTTGCAGAACAATGGGTCCAGCTCCATTACATTTATGTAAGCAGGTGCAGGAAGACTCTTAAGAGGTCCTTCACAGAACAGGGAAGACACCTGTGAGATTTTGGGCAAATAACTTTTCTGAACTTACATTATCTTAACCATAACATATCTTAAGATAACTGTGACTATCCCAGCTCCCCTACACTTGCCCCAGCTAGGCCATTCCAGCCATGGCTGTCTGGACCCAACAGATCCACCAGCCTTCCCTAACCTGAGTGCAGGCGGGGCTGGCCTAAAACCCTTTTATATCTGGCTCTGGATTCAAAAAAATGAACGAATCAGGTGCAAGCTAAATGGACCAATCAGGTTAACTTCACTAGTTATTATTTGGATTGAAAAATGGAAAACGAGCTGATTGGTGCTAAATGGTCCAATCAGATGCTTAGGATTGAAAACCATCAAATCAGGATTGTAGGGTGGGAGACCCTGAAGGGGATGTAAGGCAGAACATTAGCCCTCTTGAGGGAGTCTGAGGTCAGCCTCTGAAGAGAGGAGGATCCATTCTCAGCCCACCTTTGAAGAAGCACTTAGACATCAGACCACCTTAGAAGAAGGATGCTGTTCCCAGCCGCTGAAGAGAGGGCCACAAGGGGCAATCCGTGTCCATGCGGTCCACCAGACCTCTGCAGACCTCCACAGAGCTTTGCAGACCCTGCTAGCTAGTGGACCCCCAGACCTCTGTAGACCTTCACAGGGTCTCAGCCGCTGCACCTGCCTCCGGCCCTGCCTCTGTCCTGCCCCAAGAAGAGCACTGTGTGGTCAGCCAGCACCTCAAAGAGCTGACCCAGCCTCTGGGGCTCCAGTACCACCTCCTGAGTCCATCTCTGTCTTGCTCAGCATCCGGCTTGGACGTCAGATTGCTGCTGTGTCACGTGTCTTCCACGCACGGCCTTCGTCTGGGACTTCTAGACACTGGACACTCTCTGGGGTGAGATGGTCAGCCACTTGTGGCCTCAGAGACTCTTTCCTTTCCCCAATCTCTTGTTTGCTCAATAAACCCTGTTGCGGCTGGGCCCTGAGCCTCAGTGATCTTGTGCGTAGGGCTGAGAGATGCGAGCTCTACCTCAGCCTCGGCCCCTTCGCGCTCTTTGAACACGGAGTCCTGTTGCACACTCTTTTAAGAGTCTTTTGCACTTTTCAGATGTATTATTACATATCGGTATATAATGTTCGGCATCTAGTATATATATAATATACATAATGTTATATATAAATGTTGGCATTTAATATGTGTTTAATAAATGGTGGCTATGTTTACTTGAGAACGTTAGAATTGGCATTTAAGTTGGGCAGACCTATGCATGGTTCTATGCCCTTTGCTTGCTGGGACTAAGGAAGCCCTCCTTGTCAGTTTCCTCATCAATTTAATGGGAATCCTGAGAGCTATGGCGCACTGTGCTTTGAGGGTTGTGCACAAAAGGACAGTTAGCTTCTAGCAGAGCAACTAGCTTACTAGTCATTCAACGTGTCTTCATTTTTTAAATTTTAAGTTACTTTCTAATTACATTTTAGGTTACTTTCTGACATACATTAGCATATTCTGATTAACATAGCTATGTATGCTCAATTAAGTTTGGAAAACACAAAAGGCTAGAAAGGAGAAAAAAGTCCACTGAACTGCCGTTCCTCAGGATGACACTGTCAATATTCTAGTTTGATGGTTTCATGCCAGTCTTCCCTTTCCGACTAGGCCATTATTTTTATGGCTGTGGACTGCGGGGTAGCCTTTGATTCTACACACAGGTAGTTCCCCACTCTGTTATGAAAGGGAAGCCAGAAGTCTCTACCAGAGTGAAAAGAACTCTCCCATTAGGGACAAAAAGGTCCACTTACTATATAGGGACTTCCAAGGGAAAGCAGGGCAGCTATTCCTAAATTAGTCGAGGTTTGTGCCACCCTGGAAAGAGCCAAAGCCCAGGGAACAGGAGGCAGTGGGAGGATGCAGGGGGCGGTGGCTCTGGGCGGCTCAGCAAGCTGCGCCAATTCACAGGCTCGCCTCCGGCTATGTGCTGGGGACACCCAGTGCTCCCTGCAGTGAATAGGGTATTCTAGTCACAGAGGGGTTGTGAGAGCTGGCAAAGAGCACAAGGCGAGAAACGCAGACAGAAACACTTAAAAACTGCAGCTTGCCACTGGGCAGAAATAAAATCCCAAACTCTGGATTAGTATATTCTGATAGACCCAATTGAACTAAAACAAAGATCAAAAATGTTATTGGACAGCCACCAGTCAGGACTAATTTCTTCCTCAATGGGCTGTGTAGAATTGGCACTCCAGGACTATAGAATAATCAGTGATAATCTAATAACAGAATAACAGACCAGTTTGTCATTTTTAATTTTTACACCTCCCCTTCCTATTGCCACCACCTAGACATTTCGCATTGGTCTTTAAAATGTAAATTTACCTGCAGCTATTCATTCTGCCTATTCTAATGCCTGTCAAAGGGAGATGAAAGGAAGCTGTAGTCAGGCGTCTGAGATCTTCCTCTCAATCAGTAAAATCTTC
The DNA here is from genome assembly GCA_019455555.1 of Galemys pyrenaicus. Classification (NCBI taxonomy): domain Eukaryota; kingdom Metazoa; phylum Chordata; class Mammalia; order Eulipotyphla; family Talpidae; genus Galemys; species Galemys pyrenaicus. The sequence continues at coordinate 2,971,979 of JAGFMF010011645.1, read as the reverse complement.
CGTGGAACCTCGCACTACTCAAGCAAGACCGATCTGAGCTCTTGATAACGGCTACAAAATGTGACCTACTTTAAAACCAGCAGTATGTGTGTGATGAAATGAAAGCGAATTGTTTTGCTGAAATCTGACACTAAAAATAGGGCACCAGTCCTTCCCCTGCTGGAAAAAAAAAGAGAGACATTAAAATGAGTGTGTGTCTGTATGTCTGGGAATATGTCTCCATGGCAACCATTGTCCCACCTCCCCGATCAACAGCATTACCCCTCTCTACAGAAAGAGGTCATATGAACGCCTTTCCCATCACCCCTCCCAATCCCTTACTCCATGAAATCTAATTAAAGAGTGAAATGAATTTTAGGGATGCTTCTAGAGGCTGGGAGAAGTCCAAAGTTGGTGGGGGCGGGAGAGGCGGCTGGGGGAGGATCCCCGAGCTGAGAACAGGGACCTTGCCCTTCCACACTGGCGCGCAGCCGCTGGAAACTCTGTTCTCATTTTTTAAAAAGAGCTGGAGCCCCCACGCTGAGGAGCTGCAGAAGGGAGCGATAAACCTGCCACGCGCGATGTTATTACTTTAATGGATACGGGGCTGGTGGAGCACTTTATTTCCACTAGGGCTTTTCACGTTCTGTCTTCTTCCCTTACACAACATTCCCTTTCCCTCAGACACCCCCTCTTGATTAAGGAACAATTGTCCCCATTCCTAATCCCTCTTGGGTGAGGGGGGAAGAGAGCATCCCTTGAGACAATAGGTCTGCTTCTAGAATGAGCTGTGTGAGACAATCAGGGTGCGGATACCCTTTTTTGGAGAGGTTAGAAGTCAAAAGAATAGGGGGAGATGGAATGGCAGGGGTTGAGGAACTCTCTCTGGGGAGTTTGGAGCTAATTTGTGCAAGAGCTTCAGGGCTTTTTTTAGCATCTGCTGGGGATGGCCCTTCTTCCTTTCCACAGCTGCCTGCCTCCTCCTCCTCCCCCACCTTAATGTCCAGTCAGCAGCCTGGGGCACCCCCTGTCTCCCCCACTCTGACCATCCTTCCTGGGGCTGTCTGGGCGTCTTTCCTATTCCTGCATCCACACCTCATCTCCGGGTCGGGTGTCAGTCTGGCTGTGTGTTGCCGGGGTCCCCCTTGCAGACCTGCCCTCCCGTGAAGCTGGGCGAAGCTGTCAGGCCCTCCATGGCCGGCACTGACTCAGCGGCGGGGAGGAGAGGCACTGTGAGCGGCAACACAGTGACCGTCCCTCTGCTTGTCACTGGCCTGAATGGGCTGCACACAAAGGGAAACCCGTGCTTTTGCAGAACAGGGCAGCAGAGCAGAGTAGCATTGTAGGGTAAATGGAAAGTGAGGACGCTTCTCTGCCCTCCCACCATGGGTGTGGTGACGGACACCTGCCGTCCTGCACGCGTGCCTGTGTGGGCATGCGCAAGTGGGCGCACCTGGGCTGACACCGGGCCTATAGGAGTGGCATCGTGAGGCTACCAGGGAGAATAGGAACAAGCAGAAGCGGCAAAGGCAGCAAAGCAGCCGAGAGAGTGCAGAAGCACCGGGGGCTAGGAGGCCTGCCAGCCTCCTGGCCCCCCCGCCTTCCTGGCCCCCCTCCCCCCCCCCCCGGCCTCCCCGCCCGCCGCATACCTGGTCACCTCTGATAATAAAAGCCTAAAAAAGCCACCGAGGGCTCCAGGACTCTTCACTGACCCGTCTTCCAGAATCAACAAGAACTTGTTCAGTGCCCCGTGCTGGCACCACAAGCATGCTGCGCATGGGCATCTGTGGATGTGGTGCCAGCTGTGGCAGCAGCAGCAGCCCTGCCTCGCCTGCCGCCCCGCACCTCAGCAGCAGGCCCTGTCCAGGGAAGGAACCACTGGCCTCTCCATGTTGGCCAATGGCTCCAGCCGGTGTGGGGGCTGCATCTCATCAGCCAGGACCCCGCACTCGCTAAAGCAACCACAAGATCCAGAAGCCAACTGAAATGGCGTTTGCTTGGAATCTAAGAATTGTCATTTGGGGACGCAGATTCAGGTGAAAAATCTAAATGGTGTCATAGGGCGAAGCAGTCAGGGTTTTTTGTTTTCTTTTTTTAATAGAGAAGAAAAAAGATGAGGTAAGTGGTTAAAGCGTCAGTGTTAATAAGCTTAACTATTCTTGGCTCGATATAGTTGATTCCTGATGCTGTTCTCTGGCAAAAAGTCCATAATCATCAGTCCTTGTGACCCGGATGGCTGCTCAAGCAACTGTGTGCTCTACGATTCCTCAAAGCCGTTGCCTTGACCCAGTCCAAAGTTCTCTGGCCCAGTTTAAACAAGACAAGAAATGCAGCTTCTCTCTAATGGCTGCCCAGCTCCATTTAAAAAATGGCTCCACTAACATATGACCCAGCAATTCCACTCCTAGGGATCTACCCAAAGGACACAGAAACATTGATTCAAAAGGTTACCTGCACCATTACATTTATTGCAGCACTATTTAGGTAAAACTTGGAAACAACCCAAGTGCCCCAAAATAGATGACTTAATCCAGAAGATGTGGTATATGCACACAATGGAGTACTATTCAGCCATCAAAAATGATTGCCTCATGCCATTCACCACAACATGGGTGGAGCAAGAAGGAATTATGCTCAGTAAAATAAGTCAGAAGGAAAAAGAAAAATATCGGATGGTTGCACTTATAGGAGGAATATAGGGGAACTAAATAAGGCATCAGGAAAAACGAATAACGATAAAAACACAACAAAACAAAACAAAAATAAATGGACAACTATAAACTAGAGATCTGTAGAGGAGGGGGAGGGAGAAGGATTGGAATGAGGGAAGGGAAAGCACAGGCACTGAGGTGATGATGCGTGAGTGAACTGGTGATGGGAATTCTATGGGGACTACACCTGAGAAAAGGAAGCAAACATTGTTTAAAAATGAACAATGATGTAAAATATAGATAAATTTAAGAAAAAGAAAGATAAATAAAAAATAGCTCCTCTTATGTCAACTTTTCATGCCAGATTCCCCTAAAACCTCCTGGAAAATATCAGGGAAGACCTACAAGTATGGACCATTGTTAAGCCACAGAACTTCCTTTGACTTTGCATTTTTGCCCAGGTATGGGGTAAATGGAAGTTACCAGGTTTTTCACCCTCCTGCTGTTAGCATTAATGATAGACCCCTGTGGTCCTGCATGCATGCCTGGTGGCAGGCACTTGAAGTAGGGTGTGGGCCTGCATAGGTGGGCATACCTGGGCTGAGACACTGGGCATATAAGGGGTGTCATGAGGATGCCAGCGACAGCAGAGGCAGCAGAAAAGCAGCAAAAGCAGCTCAGAGAGTGAAGAATCGTGGGGGGCCGTGAGGCCTGCCAGCCTCCTGGCCCCCCCACCGGCCTCCCTGCCAGCTGTTTACCTGGTTGCTTCACTACAAATGATGTAGAAAGAGCACTAAAAGCCTGAGAAGCCACCGAGGGCTCCAGGACTCCTCCTTGACCCGTCTGCCCGCATCATCGAGAACCTGCCCCATCAGCATCCTGCCACTGTACCGGGCGGATGTGGCTCAGGTCACATGACACACACACCAGGCCATCATGACAACTAATATTTACTGAGCGCTCACTCTGCCAGTTTTTCTAAGCCCTAGACCTGTACTGGACAGCTCCCTTAGATTTATAATCACCTGTGCAATAGATGTCATTCCTGTCTCCACTTGGCCGGTGGGAGAAGATAGGCCAGAGGTCATGTTGACACAGAGTGACCAAGGCAGGGGTCTCAGTCCAGCTGCTGAGAAACCAGAGCCCAAGCTCAGCCTGGCAGTGGGGGTTGCATGGGAGGCAATAGCACAAACCCCCAATCCCATTTGATCATCGCTATTGATTTCAGAGTGCTGAGGGTTTTTTTCAACACCAATATCATTATATAAATGGCATCATTAAAAGCATATCTAACTGAGAAAAAAAGAAGGCAATGCTGAGTTCACCACCCGGAGGAACCCAGGTCATAGGTAGGTACCTGCTTGTTCAGTTCATGCACTGGCATCTTTCACGGAGTGAGCATGCAATTCCGCATCCTGGGTATTTTTTTTTTTAATAGAACACTCTATTACAAGGATATTTTCATAAGCTTATTTTCCTCTTTTAATTGCCACATAGCATTTCTTCAAGTTGATGTATCATCATGGACTTAGCCAGTCCCCTATTCTGGACTTGGATTGTCTCCAGCTTGTTACCATTTTGAAAGTGAAACAAAAATCCTTTGCTCCTGTTTTCCTGTTTATTGCAGGCTTTGACCGTGTCCTGAGAAAGAGAGCGTTTAACCGGTGCAACTGGGGCTATTTTGATAACCTTTGGCTGACACACCAGGCTTGCTTAAAAGTTAAGCGTGTGCGTTGATAGGATTTCATTAGGTGCTATGCTTCCTGAAGGACTCGGAAGGAATGAAAGAGTAAATGGAGTTACACTCAGAATATTGCTCCCAGCTCGCTTGATAGGGTGCATGTGACAGCGTCAAGCCGAGCAGGTGGAGCCGCAGACTTAAACAAGTGACACTTTCAACTTGGTAACAGATGACCCGCTGGCCAGAGAGCAAAAGCTGGGGCTCCGCAAGCAAGCAGGACGCAGGCGAGGAGTCAGATGGGCTGCATGAGCAGAGGGGCTGCCACTGTCCACTGTCAGGGCTCACCACGCCGAGCATGCAAATGCAGGAGCTGTGCATTCCCTCTCCTTGCCTAACCTCTGCTATTTTACTTTGCTAGGGCTGGATAGAGACTTCAAACTCTGAATCACCATCGACTGCATTCCTGACTGCATCTGGGCTCAGTCCCTCTGGACTAGCTGGAAAATTTTAGAATCTGATGTATGTGTAGACCAGATGGGATTCAGCTTGAACGCTAGTAAAAATGACCCATCTCTGCATATCTTAAATGCTCAGCCCTGAGCACTGTGGCAATCTAGCGAGGAGAGGGGCCCTACAACGAGGCAAAATTTAAGGAGACGGCATTTTCAGGGACTGGCCCTGCACCTGAGTGACCCTGAGAATGACCCTTAAGCTTTGTGATTTGAGCATCCACTGTGCCACTTGCTCTTTGCCCTGCCCTAACGTCACAGCAAGGCTATGGCTTGATCAACAGCGCCCTCCTCAAGGTCCCCTCCACATAGCTCTGAATAACTCCCTGGTGGTGCAAGGGATTAAGCACTGCACTATGGAGCATCTGCAGGGACTGCAGCAGGAGTTCAATCCCCAGCCAGGGAGGTGACCCACAGGGCGCAGCAGACCTCTCCTGCCTCACCCGCTGCTCCCCTCGGCAGTGTATCTCAGTACATCTGCCTGTTCTGCTCCCCACTCTGTCTGGTGGATTCTTTCATCCCCCCATACCTTTGGTCTGTACCCCAGTTCTTGTATGCATAAATAATCTTAAAAAAAAAAAAAAACCCAAACCTGTGTTACCAACATTGGCAGGTTAAAAATACAAAGAGTTAAGGGAGGGACTCCATCACCTCCCATGGCCAATTTGACAGTACGCCAACCCACTGCCAGCCTGGACTTACTGGCAAAGAAGGGCAGATCATGCAAACCACAGACTGGCCTGGCACTTGCATTTTTAAGCAGGCAGAGAATTAGTATTCAGCAGCTGTTCTTACTCACGTCGCTGAATACATATCGCACAATATTATCAAGACATTCTCCTCCACAGAGAGGGGCATTAACCCACCAGGTGACTCACAAGTTCAACGCCAGCTGCCAGAGAAAGGGGCACCCAGAAATGGCTGTTGAAATTGTAGCTCATAGTAACAGAGGAAGACAGACCGGATATTTTTTCAGGCGGGATGGAGGAAAAGCTTTGATAGAAAGAGACATGATTTTCCTTTATTGGAAGGGGTGCAGGACATCAGAGCTCAGTGTAATTTGTTCAGCGGGTGGAGCAACGCAACAAGTGTTCAGCCCTGAATAGCTGGGAAAGCAGAGAGACGTGAAAATCGAGGAGGAACCAGGTGAATTCATGCTTGAATAATAGATTCTCTTGGTAACAAAACCACAGAGAGAGCTGGGCGGGCTGAGTCTAGAGCTAACAGGCCCCTCTTCTGCAATCCCCACCAGCTTCCACGTCCTGTACACGACCTTGACCGTGTCTCTCCCGGGAGCACTTGAACAACTTCCCACTGTCTGAGGCAGCAGCCTCCAATGTGGGGTGGATGTGCACCAATCTATGGAGGTACAGAAAAAACATTAGCATTGTCTTTACTCATTTTTTGGCCTCTGCCTCCATTTCCATTCGTGAATAGGATTTATAATGTACATCCTCTATCAACGCAGTGGTGAGGAGTATTCATTTCAACAAGGAATGCTCAGAAAAATGTACTAATGGCTTACATGATCAAAAACATTTGCAAGGTGAGAAGATGTCTAAGTGAGAAGATGAAACCCCTTAGCCTGATATTCAAAGCCTTTTGCAATTCACCTATTTGACCGCCTCTCCCACTAGTTCACGCCTCACGCCACTCACCGCGATAAAACGGATCTGGTCATCCAGAGAGTCCCAGGTTGCTTTTTAAATTTATTTTTAATACTTTCTTGCTTCTGTGTCTTGGCAAATGAGATCTCATTGACCGGGGTGCAGTGACTCCCCCAAACACTAGACCAGCAGAAGCCCCAGTCCGTTCTAGCATACCCCTTCCTAATAACCCTCCTAAATAAGCCCTCAGCTACCATGTTCACAGTTCTCAGAGACACAGCTACTGGCTGCTGGGGAGGGGTGGTCCTCGGGTGTAACCAATAACACTCAGGGACAAATATAGCCACCACCGCCTCCTCCACTATCCACTGCTCCCCTGGCTGGGTGGACTGAACACCATGGACACCGTTGGGACCGTTGCTAGTTGCTCTCCCAGCCAAACCGGCCTTGGTGGTGAGAACTTGGCAATGCAAGGTCAAGAGGCAGAATGCTGGGGTGCAGAAAACACCCCCCCTTCCCCCTGGAGCTCAGAGCCAGAAATCTCCCAGGGCAAAATCGCTGGTGCTGAGGGTGCTGCACACGTTCTGGGTGTGTGGTCAGTGGTGCCCAGCCCGGCAGTGGCTCAAGACTTCAATTTACCCCCTTCCTCCAAGGCAGCCCAGGCAGGTTGCCTTCTCCGAGCACGGCAGCTGTGCTTTCTACCATCCTCCAGCCCTCCTGGCTGCGTGACATTGACACTCCCTCACCCAGTGCCAAGGTGAAGTCCCCTCCAAGAGGGTGTGGCAGAAGGGAAGGGGTGCCATCTCTGAGATCATAAAAACGCCCTGTGCTGGGGCCTCCCTGGTGGCGCAGGGGGTTGAGCAACGCACTACGAAGCAGACTGCAGCCACTGCAGCACGAGTTCGATCCCTGCCCCCGGCCAGGGAGGGGACCCACAGGGTGCAGCAGACCTCTCCTGCCTCGCGCACCGCTGCCCTCCACAGTGTGTTTCAGTCGGTCTGCCTGGTCTGTTCCCCACTCTGTCTCTGGTGAATCCTCTCACCTCCCGTGCCTCTGGCCTGTACCCCAGCTCTTGTGTGCATAAATAAATAAATCTTTAAAAAAAAACAAAACCAAAAAGCACCCTGTGCTTCTGCAGCGTTCTCTGTGGTCTGTGACAGCAACACCAGAAGGGCGGTGCTGGTGTGCACAGGCTGCCTCTCTCGTGGAGACTCTTTCCTCTTCTCTAAAACGGGTCTAACACAAACAGCGACCTCGGTAGGACTCAAAGGGGCGTACCTGGCAAGTGCGTGCTCCAGGGGCCACCCGACGGCTACCAGGGCTTACTGCCACCGCATTGACCGGTGACCAGTGAGCCCCGGCACCTGACTGATCAGACGCCCCGTGCACAGACGGAAGAAAGAATGAGGATTCAGCTCAACTCCAAAGGACCGGAAGGTTCTTCACGTCCTGGTTCTGTCTGTGTCTCCAGCCTCAGGCCTCCCCTCTGCCAGCTGCCCTGTGCCCCGCCACGGAGGCTCCTGCGTTCTTCTCTGCACGTGTCCTCACTCTGCCTCATCTCTTGGCACTTGCTTGGCACTGCCCTCTTTCTGAAAGATTCCCTTCAACTCTGTTCCTCTTGCAACTAGCTTTTGCTGGTTTTCAGTTCTCAGTCTCCTGGGCTCCACTTTGGAAGCCTCTCCGGACCCCAAGACTAGACAGCCTGCCCCTCTCTGCTTCCCCTCTTCTGCTTCACCAAGCGCCTATGGGGTGCTGATTTTTGCCTCCCCAGCACTAGAAAACTCCTGGGGAACACAATTTTTGCGTGTTTGATCGATGTACTTGTTGAACAAAAGGTAGCACAGAAGTGGTCATTCTAAGACATTAAAAATGGCTGTATGGTGTTCAGCACCATAACTTACACACGCACACACACCCCAGAGCCGTGTAAATTATTTTGAAGCAGTTTCCACCAAAACAGGTTCAAATAAAATCTTGGCACTTAATGGAAGAAGCTCCAGTTACCTGGAAAAATAATTTGCTTGCAGTACTTTAACAGAGACGTTGCATTAGTAACACCGTGGTCTCACTCTGTCATTGGCTTCTCCAGCAGAGAGGCTCTCGGGTGCAGGGGGCTGGGAAGGAGAGGCCAGGCCGCCGGTGCCAGGGGTAGAGGCTTCAGTCGGAGTTGTGCCATGAATATTTGATGACAGACTTATGCTGAAAGGGGCCCTGATGGCGGCTGCAGGTTGTGTGGCTGCAGATGGAACTGCCTGCACCCGAGGGAATGGCCCACAGAGCGCCTGCCCTGGTCAGCGAGGGGCCGTCGATGGCTCCGTGCCAGGGATGCGGCCCGTGTGCACTTCACACCCTTCCGGCTGCCGCCGCAGGCCCTGCCAAGCCCGCGCTCCGGCCTCCCTGCGCAGGCTTTCTGGATGGAACAAGGAAATACCTGCAGCTCTTCTTGTCCAGATGCGGCTAGTACAGCGTTCCGGACTAGTTCCGGACTAGTGGAACGGCCACTCCACTCAGCTGGGAAAACGCTCCAAGTTTCCACTGTGCCTGGACCCATCGGGAGGGACCGCGCGATGCTGCAGGAGCTGGGGCACTCTCCTTTCCCACGGGAGGGATCCTGCCGCCGCCCAGCGCCACCCGGGCTGTGAGCAGGACCTGCTGGAGCCGGCATGCCCCGGCCTGCGCTTCCCTGGGCTGGGCCTCAAAGGCCGGGGCTGTGACGCCAGCGCGTGACCTGCAGGTTCTTGCCCAGCGGTCCTCGGGCTGGGGCCGGCCCGGGCGGGCAGCACAGGGCATGCTGCTCCGGGGGCTTTCGGGTTCATTTCCTCCCGCCACCGCCCTGGGCAACGCTGCTGTTTCTAAACCTGGCGAGGTTGGTTCCCAGAGGTGCGGCCTCCTGCGGGGGACTCCAGAGCACGGTCCAGTCTCAGAGCAGCATGAGACAGGCGCGTCCGGGCAGCTAGGCCGCCGGGGCCCCGCGAGGGGCACCTACCGCCACCGCTGCTCTCGCAGCTCCGGCACGTCTCATCTCCATTCTTAGTTCTCTTCGCGCAAGCGTTGACTCTCTTACGTGGGCTTCCTAGGCCGCTCTCGGTTCACAGCCCCTTTTCCTAGGCTGTGACCTTGAGAGTTGACCTTTCTTCCAGGCAGCGGCAAGGCTTTCCTTTCATTTGCAGTTAGCGAGACAAGCCTGCAGTGGCAGGAAGGGCGGCGCCGCGGAGGTTCTCCAAGCTTCGGGCAGACGGGGTGGAGGAGGAGTCCTGGAGCCCTCGGGGGCTCGGCAGGCGGGGTGGGGGGGGGCCGGGGGGCCGGGAGGCTGGCAGGCCTCCCAGCCCCGGCGCATCTCACCCCCTCGGCTGCTCTTCTGTTCTCCCGCTGCTGCTGCTGCTGCTGCTGCTCTCGGGTCCTGCTGCTCGCGTGGGTCTTGCAGCTGTTGGCGTCCTCATGACGCCGCCTCTATACGCCCGTGTCCAAACCCAGGCGCGCCCACTTGCGCACGCCCACCTAGGCACGCGCAGCACCGCAGGTGTCCATCATGATACCAGTGGCGGGAGGGCGGAAAGACCTGATTTCTCTAACCCTACAATGCCCATTGTGTGCTCTTGCGCTGGGCGTAGGTGGTTATTATTGCCCTGGCTTATAAACGAGGACCCTGAGACTCCAGGAGCTCGCGACCTGCCAGCTCCCAGCCAAGCAGGAGAAAGCAGAGGTCCTGGCGGCAGCTGCGGTGACTCCTTCAGCACAGGCGAGCTCGAGAAGGTGAGCGGGCGCACTTGAGCAGTGGCGCTTCTGCTGGCTCGCTGGTCAGACTGAAAGTCTCTCCTGCGTATTTGGGGGACCCCGCGAAGACCAAGCGGGTCCCATCGCAAGCCCTCCTCTCCGCAGTGAGAAGAAGAGGGGGACGAAGCCAGGAGACACCCCAGCAGCCCCTGCTGTTGTGCTAGTGTAGGTTGAGCCTCCACCAGAAATGGGAGGCATAGCACCAACTTGGGGGGCTATGGAATGTCCCCTTTTCCAGTAGTTTCTCCCTCCACAACACGCCTCCTATCCACCTCTCCCTTTAAGCCTCCGGTTATGTCTAGATGCACCTGAATTTCGGTCAGAGCTGGATTAAGAAGATCCCATGACATGCCTGCCCGAGTGTCAGATCGCCCCTACGTTTAGTGGGAAACGTTGCCAGTGACTTCACATGCTCCCTGGGTCATGTGACTATCGGCTTCCCTCCCCAAACACACAGCATCACTGAGTGGTAAACTTGAAAACACTGTGCCAGCTGGACTGGTCTCTGTGGACCTTATACTCAGGTGTGCCACATACGTGCACTTGATGCAGCCTTACCTGATGCCAAGTACTTGTCCCTGTGTGTCTGTGAACCTTGTACTCAGGTGTGCCACATCCATGTGCTTGATGCAGCCGTACCTGAAGCCAGAGGTCACAAGTGGGTAAATTCTGAACCTGAAGAGCAAGAGTGCTATTTACTGAAGTCAAGTGATCTAGTTCTTATGATTCAAACGTTGAACTCTTTCATATTCCTATCATGAAGTTGTCTTGTTTAGAGACTTATAAAGGAAAACTGAAGTGTGAATAAGAACATCAGAAAAGAGGAAAATATTTTGCCAAGTTTTTTGGTCCCCAGACTCTGTTTTGGCCAGTGGGTATAAATTAACAAGAGAATCTGTTTTTATGTGCAAATCTTATTAATAGAAGATCCATTTATTCCTGGGATCACCAAATAAAGATTGAACAAATATTTCAAAAATATTCAATTGGAAGGGGGATCAGCTCACAGCCTGCCACGTGCTCACGATTTTGTTCTAGCTCTGACCCTAGGACGCAAACCAACTTAGACCCCTCCAAGTTCACTTGGCTTGGGTTTGCTCTTCTGTGAAATGAAAGAATGAAAGCGGAAGCTTAACAAATGTGTGCTAACTGAGTACCTTCAAAATCATTGGACTCTTTGAAGTTCTTCCTTGAAAAGTAGACAGTCGGCTGGAATTTAGAGATCTCTACTTTGCAAGAGTCTTGCCACGCCAGCCCTGCTGTGGTAACGAGACTGGGTCTGAGGAGGTGGTAACTCTTCCCTTCCACTGAGTCGAGCCCCGCCAGACTGGACCCTCCTGTTACAGCTCATCTTTCTCGGCTTCTGACCTAATCTCCATTTAGTCACCGCTGGGGAGGAACATTGTGGGGTGCCACAGCCAGAGGAGGGTCAGAGGGGATGCTTCAGAGGCGACCAGTTAGGGCTCCTTTGGGGGTGTTCAGACCCTGTGGATTGAGTAGGGCACACACCCACCCAAGCACGTGCTCACCATCCCCTGTACTGGCCCCCAACCCAGCGTGTCTCAAGTGGGAAAGTGAAGAGAGATTAGTTCAGGGTCTTACTAAAATGCAGATTGTGATGAAATTGTTCTGGGGTGGGGTCTGACGTTCGACATTACCGCAAGGGATGCTGGTCCTCAGAGCACACTTTGAGTAGGGAGGCTCTTACCCACCCCCTTCTCCCACGGACACGTGAGCACAGCATTCACAGCCTTAGAGTGTGGGGATGGGGTGATTTTAGAGTCTAGAAGAGCCAAGTAGGCAGACCAGCGATGACATAATAGTGTTGTTAATAAAAATATAGAGCGATGGAACAGGTAGCGGGATCGAGACTTAAGGAAAGGTTCAGCAGGAACGCATGGATTTCTATCTATGGATCTCTTGACAGATTCTAGGAAGGAAATGAGACTAGTTTGGCAAGATTATATTTAGTACCTTGGATGGTGGCCTTCCTGGGTAAAGCAATATTTTTTTACTCCTGTATTCTGTCTAGTGCAGCTCTGGAATATGAGGTCTGCATAAATTACCCCATTACGTATTACGTTTAGTTTAATTTATTGATGGTGATAAAATACACAATAACATAAATATACTACCTTGGCCATGTCTAAGCAGACACTCAGCCTTGCACACTGCACCCCTGTCATCTCCAGAACTGATCCAGCCTTCCAAACCTGCCCTCCAATCTCAGGAGCCACAGTCACCTCCCCCCCCACACACACACACCAGTTCTCCTTCCCCAACTCTGGAGACCACCGTCCTCCTCTCCCTGTGAATCTGACAGTTCCCCGTCTCTCGCTTGAGGGGGATCATACATTTCATAAATTCCTCTTGGTATAATGTTGTAGGGTAAAGGTTGATCAGGTCTTTCCACCCTCCCACCACTGATGATGGGCACCTGCGGTGCTGCGAGCATTCCAGGGTGGGCATGCACAAGTGGGCGCACCTGAGTTGGACACGGGCATAAATGGGCAGCGTCATGAGGACGCCAGAACTGTGAGGACCGACCAACCGACAGAACCAACAGGACGAAGGAGCAGCAGCAGTAGAAAGCAGCCGAGAGAAAGTGAGATGCGCTAGGGGTTAGGAGGCCTGCCAGCCTCCCGGCCCCCCGGCACCCCTGCCTGCCATGTACCTGGCCACCTCTACTAAATAAAGCATGAAAAGCCACCAAGGGCTCCAGAGACTCTTCTTCCTTGACCTGTCTGCCCAGAACCATCCCGAACCTTGCTCCAGTGCCACCCCCTCCTCCCACTACAAATATCTTCAAGCTTTGCCCACGAGGAAGTGTGGGTCAGAATCTCATTTCCTTTTCAGGGCTGTGTGGACACCACATTCCGTTTGTCCCTCTACTCGCTCGTGGACACTTGGGTGGCTTTCACCTTTTGCCTCTTGTGAACACTGCTGTGAGCTTGGGTGTACAAATATCGGCACGAGTCCCTGCTTTCAGTTATTTTGGGTGTCTGCCCAGAGTGCGATCGCTGGCTTCTATGGCAATTCTGTTTGCTTTTTTGAGGAATACCATTTCATTTCATTTTAAATGTTAAAACCTTCAGTAAGTAGTTCGGCAGGTAAGCCACTGAAGCATCCAGATTCTCCATGCTGGGAGACAGGAGGAGTGGTCTTCGAATCTGGTGATTTCTAAAACGGGGTGCCCTTGCTGAACCTCCCAGCAGATGCTGTGAGGCCAAGCCAAAAGGCTGCTTCTGCGCCACGTCTTTCAATCCCAGCTTGATGGCCACTTGGTGGGGGGACCGCCAGGCCCTCTCATTTCTTGACCAAGCAGCCTTCCAGTGACGTCTCTCTGGCCCCCCTGTAACCGCAGGGAAGAGCAACAGCCCCCAAGTCGGCGTGGCTCGGCTTTCACGGCCAGGGAAGGCAAAGCGGCAGGGCTCCTGATGCCAAAAGCAGAATGGTTTCTGCAAAAGGTGGCACCGGCACCAGGGTTTCCCAGGGAGCCAACCGCGCTTGGAGAGGCCAACCCACAGGAGCTCAGCGTGCTGGTGCTGCGGGTTGGGGTGGATGTCGAGGCTGGTGCAGGGAGGGGCTGGTCCGGCAGCTGGAGGCCATTAAAATGTGGCAGAGGCTCCCTTCTTTGTTCTCAGGAACAATGTAAAGCGATACCAGTGCCCTGGGCAGGGAGCGAGATTCCAGGAGCGGGGACTGGGGACTCTCCAGACAGAACCCCGACTCTCAAACACAGGATGTCATGTTTAAAAAGCTATTGATTGAAACAACAGTCTTTAAAAATCATCCACAATCCCACCCTCCTGCCCCCAGCAAATCCACTGTTTCCATTTTTCCATATTCTCGTCCACAGATAATGCAATTTTTACTGCTCCTTTTACTCAATCCGTCACGCCTCGCTCTCTCTTATCTCCTCCCCACTTCAGAAGTCAGTTCTGCCCAAATTATTGTCATCTTCAGGTTTCCGGGGTTGAGGGGGAGAGGGCGAGTCTCCTTCCTTTTCTGTCTCTTGGCTCACAGCCCCCCAACACACACACACACACACACACACACTCACTCCAGGTGCCTCCCCCCAATAGGTCATGTTTACGTTGAATCGCTGCAGTTTATTACTCGACTTTGATGGGAGCGCGCGAGCCAGGAGCTGTGCGTGTTGGAGGGATCCTTGCTGGGGACCCGCAAGCACAGCTGCTGGAGCCACCTGGCCTGTCCCTGCAGGATCCAAGAGCACTCTGCCCCCCACCGGTCACAGCCCCCTGTGACTTCACCTACCCTGGCTGACCGGGGCACTGTCTGTCCTCCGCCACAACTTGCTCTCCTGCTCCACCTCTCTCGAGTCTTAAAATCGTGGCTTGGGGCATCCCTACTAGACACGGTAAGAGTTAGGAACTGCGGGTCTCCCTGGTGGCGCAGCGGGTTGAGCGCCGCACTGTGAAGCATCCACTGCACAGCAGGGTAAGTTCGATCCCCAGCCAGGGAGGGGACCCACATGGCGCAGCAGACCTCTCCTGCCTCACCTGCTGCCCTCAGCAGTGGATTTCAGTCAATCTGCCTGTTCTGCTCTTCACTCTGTCTCTGGTGAGTCTGCTCCCCCCCCCACCTCTGGCCTGTACCCCAGCTCTTGTATGAATAAATACAAAAATTTTCCAAAAAAAAGAGGAACTGTTGTAGCGGCAGGAAGGCGGCACAGGAGCAAGTTCTGGATGGTTCTGGGCAGACGGGTCAAGGAAGGAGTCTTGGAGCCCTCGGTGGCTTTTCATGCTTTTATTAGTAGAGGTGGCCAGGTACATGGCAGGCAGGGGGGCCGGAGGGCTGGCAGGCCTCCCAGCCCCCAGCACGTATCATTCTCTCTGCTGCTTTCTTTTTTTTTTTTTTTTTAAGATTTATTTATTTATGCATACAAGCACTGGGGTACAGGCCAGAGGTGTGGGGGGGTGAGAGGATTCACCAGAGACAGAGCCGGGAGCAGAACAGGCAGATCAACAGAAGTACACTGCTGAGGGGAGCAGCGGGCACAGCAGGAGAGGTCTGCCGCGCCATGTGGGTCCCCACCCAGGCTGGCAGCAGGGATCGAACTCGTGCTTCAGTGGCTGAGGCTTGCTTCATAGTGCGTTCCTTAACCCACTGCGCCACCGGGGAGGCCCCTCTCTGCTGCTTTCTATTGTTGCTGCTCGTCAGTACTGTCGGTTGGTCCTGTTGGTCCTGGCATCCTCGTGACGCCGCCCATTTAAGCCCGTGTCCAACTCAGGTGCGCCCACTTGTGCATGCCCACCCTGGAATGCTCACAGCACCGCAGGTGTCCATCATCACGGTGGTGAGAGGGTGGAAAGACCTGATAGTTCTCTGACTCTACAACTGTAATCCTTTCCAGCACCTCCGCACTAGGACCACTGGGGTCCCAGGGCCATGACGCTAGGCTTGGGGAATCCCCCGAGGCATAGTGCTGGGTCTCCTGTGTCCCCGCTCCCTGTTGAAAACATCCATCCGCTTGTGGCCCTGAGGATGCGCCCTGGCTGCGTGTTACCCTCCCGCTGCACACCTGGAGCTCTCGCTTCTGAGGCCTTACCTCTCGTGCCCCGAACTGCTCCAGCCTTCACTGCGGTCAGGCTCCTGTCCTGGCTTAGAACGTCCAAAGGGTTTTCCTCAGAAGTGGGCCGGCAGGGGAAGTCAGGGGGCAGGACTCACAGGGCTCTCTCAGCCCTGCTAACTTGGTGCTAACATTCATGTGTCCTTGATCCCATGTTGAAAGGCACTTTTCATTGATTTCTCCTTTTTCAGTGAGTTTTAGTTTAAGTTTAGGAGCTTGAAAACCAGTATGAGGAAGACTAAGTCTCAGTGTAAACTTGCAGTCAGAGAGGCCTGGGACTGGATCCTGCCAGTGCCGTAGATTATAACCAGTTTGAAACTGTGCTGTTTCCTCAGCCTCAACTTCCACGCCTGTGCGATGGGCTTAATACCCATGGCCTCTGAGGTTTGCCACGCCGTGAAATGAGATGGTGTGGATAAAACTCTTACACACTATCTAGGAAGCATATAGTGCTCTACAACTGTGTTTTAACAACTACTGGCGATTACTGAGCGTTAATTATTTCATTAACACACTAATTTGCACACATGTGGCTTCTCTTGACCTCAAATTAGACAAACCAAACCCAACTGGCTTAAAATTCAGGAAAAAAAACCCCAAAACAAAACCTTTCTTTTCATACAACAATAAGTTTCCAGGGTGGGGCTCTCGGGTGTTTAATTCAGGGGTGGGACGGTGTCACAAGGACCCAGGCAACCCCCATCTTTCTTTGTTCCGGTTCTGGTCAGGTTGACTTGGCGCTCCGGTCAGCTCGGGTGCACTGAGGTCAGCTCTCGTCACGTCCATAGCTCAGCGGAGCACAGCAGCACCACAAAGAGCATGCCAGCATCTAAGAAGAAGAGGCCATGTGTCTATGTGGGTACTTCATAATTTTTTGACTTGTTTTTAAGATAAAAGATGCTCTCTTATTTCAACCATGAAACTGTAGCTGATATTGGAATTGCCTTCTGCCATAAACAAGTACAAAACTGGACAAGATATCTAAAACAAACAAACAAGCAAATTAACAAACAAACAAACTGGTTTTCACCACTGTACATAGGCAGTGTAGGGGGATCCCTGAGAGAAGAGAAAATATTAGGGGAGACCTACAATTGGCCTGGCTTTCTTCCTGGAGACATCTTTGGATGACAGAGCAGGAGGGAAGCCTTTTTGAGTATGAGACAGAGATCAAAGTTTGGCGATGTGGAGTTGGACTAAGGAGCAAAGAGAGATGAAAACGATGCAGGGGAAGAACCCTTAGCCATGAGCTGAAGGGGAAGCTTTGAGTCTTTGGTTGAATGCTGAGCTGCATCAACTCACAGTAAAACCACACCAACTCCTAAGCTGTGTGATCCAGAGTTCACTTAAGAATGCCAGCTTTTGGTTTTCCAGGTAGAGCGGAAGTCTTCTGTGTGGATACCTGGACATTCAGTTGAAACCCTGTAGTGGCAGGAAGGTGGGTGGTGGCACTGGAGCAAGGTTCGGGATGGTTCTGGGCAGACGAGTTAGGGAAAGAGAGTCTTGGCGCCCTCGGTGGCTTTTCATGCTTTATTTAGTAGAGGTGGCCAGGTACATGGCAGGCAGGGGTGCCGGGGGGCCGGGAGGCTGGCATCTCACCCTCTCTGCTGCTTCTTCTCGCTCTCTGCTGCTATGCTCCTTCATCCTGTCAGTTCTGTCGGTTGGTCCTCACAGTCCTGTCTGTTGGTCCTTGCAGTTCTGGCACGCCGCCGCCCATTTAAGCCCGTGTCCCAACTCAGGCACACCCACTTGCGCATGCCCACCCTGGAATGCTCGCAGCACCGCAGGTGTCCATCATCACGGTGGTGGGAGGGTGGAAAGATCTGATCAATCTTTACCCTACAAACCCCAAAATCTTAAGGCTTCATAATAAGGCTAAACTAGCTCGAGAATGAAAGCTACCTGCCTCAACAAAGGTTAAACAAATCCTCAAGTTGGGCATTTATTTTATGTCTCCTGCAATATTTAGGAAATACTTGAACTAAAAAAAAATTTGTCTATTGTTTGTGTGAGGTTCAAGATTAACTGGTGTTCTATGTTTTTATTTTCTAGATCTGGTAACTCTAGACAAATAATAGGATGATAGAAGATGTTATTATTAAGAGAATCTAGGTGAAAGATACACAAGAACGTCATGCTACCATTCAAATCTTCTACAAATATAGAATTATTTCAAAATATAAAAATAAAAATATGGTTAATTACCTTCTGTGTTGTTTTATTTTCTTTTTTATACTTTTCAGATTTCCATCTTTGTATAGTCAGCTTATTCTATGCTTATAATAATAATAAAAAAATTTAAGTAGTTGCAAAAGAAGAATCATCCTGACCTACAGGTAACGTAACTCCTGTCCATAACTCTATCATGCTTTAATGGAAGACAAGGAAACCTAGATTTTTTAACAATATAAGATTCACAGTGCCTAACATCCAATAGCTGCCAAACATGTAAAGAAGCAGAGAAATGCTAGTCTGAACCAGAAGAAACACCAGCCAATAGAAACACTCTAAAACATGACACCATGGAGGAATTTGAACAGTTGTTGTAACTAAATCCAAGAATTCAACATAAAAAATGAAGATAGTGAACACTAAAATAGAAACTATCAAAAAATGATGAAATAGAACTTTTAGAGTGGTTTCAGTGCCTGAAAGGAAGAATTCATTGGGTGGGCTTACCAGCATACCCAATACTGCAAAAGAAAAGATCATCGAACTTAAAGACACAACAACAAAGCGATGAAAATTGAAGCACAGATGTTACAAAGTTTTCCAAATGTTGGGCAGAGTCACAATGAATGATGGAATAATATCCAATAGCTAAAACACAGGTAACTGGAGTTAAGAAAGAGAAAAGGACTAGTGGGGGCAGAAAACACATTTAAGAAACATTTTTTTTGAAACTCAGTGAAAACTATAAATCACAAATCTTAACATAAACTCCAGCAAGATAAACACAAACAAAATCACAGCAAAACACATCATAATAAAATTGCTGAGAACCACCGATTAAGAGGAAATTTAAAAAATCAACAGAGAGACACAGAGCTCACAGGAGAACAAAAGAAAGAGTGACAGCTGACTTCTTGTCAAAAACACTGCAAGTCAGAAGACAGTGCAATAACATCTTTAAAGTGCCAAAAGAAAAAGAAATCGTACAATCTAGATTTTATATCCAGGGAAAATAGTATCCTTCAAAAATAAAAACATTTCTGGGCAAACAAAAGCTGAAAGAATTATTACCAGCAGATGTACACTACAAGCAATGTTTTTCTAGTGGAAGAAAAACAATACCAGATGAAAATTGGGAACCACACAAAGAAATGAAGAGTTCTGAAAATGTAAGCATATGCATTAATATGAAACATTTTTTCTTATTTTAAAATTTCTATAATATGAACTTGACTGTCTAAAGCAAAAATAGCAATAATGTAGTCTACGATTGTGTTAACATATGTACAAGAAAGTTAATGAAAAAATAATGCAAAGGAGAGGATGGGGAAATGGGAGTTTTGAATGACTGTTATACAAACCTAGACAATGACAAGTTAAAGACACATATTGTAAACAGGAAACCGTTTTAAAATATTAAGGAAGAAGTATAACTAAACGCTAAAAGAAGAGAGAATATTAATACCAAGAAAACAAAATAAAAGTCAAATCAAATAAAGACAGGAAAAGAAAAAAAAATGAGACAAACAGAAGACAAGTGGACTTCAACTCAACCATTTTGAAATTGCGTCAGGTGTACAAGTTTCAAGTGTCTCAGTTATAAGGCAGAGATTGTCACAATGGATAAGAAAGCTAAACCCACATTCTGCCTACTCAAATTGCACTTTTAGGTTACAGACAGAAAAGATAAAAGAATGAAAAGATATACCCCAAAATGTGAATCTGGAAAATTATCTGCAAAACACAAATCTGATAAAGCACTTGTATTTAAAATTTGTAACGAATGCTTAAAACTCAGTAAGAATGTTTTCATGAAGATGGCACTGAGAATAAGGAAGGAAGCCCTGCCCCTCCCAAAGCCAAAGCCAAAGCCAAAGCCAAAGCCAAAGCCAAAGCCAAATCTTTGAAGGCCAAGAAAGGGCCTCTGAAAGGCGTCTACACCCGCAGGATAAAACAGATCTGCATGTCACCCACCTTCCCAGGTCTAAGACACCCTGACTCTGAAGTTTACCCAATTATCTTCAGAAGAGGAGAAATAAACTTGACCATTGCCCATCACCAAGTTCCCTCTGACCACTGAGTCAGCCACGAAGAAGACAGAAGCCAACAACACACTTGACGTCATGGCGGATGTCAAGGCTGACAAGCACCAACCCACACAGGCGGAGAAGGGCTATGGTGTTGAGGTGACCATGGTCGCGCCCTGACCACACCTGATGGACAGAGGAGGCACGTGCTCCATGGGCTCCTCCTGCTATGGCACTTACAACAAGACTGGGGTTCTCTGAGTCCCCCAGGCCAATTCTAAATATAGGTCTTGTCACCCTAAAAAACAGGCAAACAAAAACAAAAGCAAAAACAAAACTCAATAAGAAGATGAACAGTTAAAAATGGGCAAAATATTTAGACATTTTACATTTTGCCAAAGAAGATATATAAGGGGCAAGGAAAAAAAAATATCCCATATAGCGAGTCACTAGTGAAAGCAAATCAAAGCCATAATGAAGAGCCTCCCTGGTGGCGCAGGGGTTAAGTCGTAGCACTATGAAGCTGTCTGCAGCCACTGCAGCACGAGTTTGATCCCCAGCCAGGGAGCGGACCCACAGGGCGCAGCAGACCTCTCCTGCCTTGCCCGCTGCTCCACTCAGCAGTGTGTTTCAGTCAGTCTGCCTGTTCTGCTCCCCACTCTGTCTCTGGTGGTCCTCTCACCCCCCACATCTCTGGCCTACACCCCAGCTCTTGTCTGCATAAATAACTAAACATTTTTTAAAAAACCAAAAGCATAATGAGATCTGCAATAGACACATTAGAATAGCTTAATTGAAAAATATCTGACAATCCCAGTGTTGATAAGGGTGTGGAGGAACCGAAACTCATACGCTTCCGATAGAAATGCCAGATTATATTCTAAAATCTTCCTTTAGAAAACATTTGACAGTGTCTTGTAAATTTAAACATAAACCTAGCGCATGACTCAATGTACCATTTCCAGAGATTTTCTCAGGAGAGATGGAAACTCGTGTCCACACTTGCAAATGTTCACAGTACTTCATCACACACAACAAGTAGAGGATGCATCAACCCGTGATTTATCTGCATGATAGAAGGCTCCTCGCTTTAAACGCTGCTCGGCGCAAGCATCGTGTCTTGTGAAGAACTCCCGCTTCCGAGACTGAATCTGTGTGTTCAGTTTATCTGTAATTTTAGCAAAGACGTAACAATTGTTGTTGAAAAGACAGAACTGTAGTTTTCCTATAGGATCGAAAGTAGATGAGTGTTTGCCAGGAGAGAGGTGTGGAGGGAGGGAATTTACTACCAAGGGACCTGGGAGACTTTTGGGGGGAGATTCAAATATTCTTCATCTTGGTGGCAGTGATGGTTCCATGTCTCTCTAGCAATTGAGCGACACACAAGGAGCCTGGCAGCTACCGAGTTCTTCCTGTCATGGCATCCTGGGTCGTGAAAATGCTACCCCAGCCCCTCGTTACTGGAGTGATGTTGATCCACGTCTGGGAAAATAAGAGAAGTTTAGTGCAAGTGTGTGATCAAATAAATCTCACCTCTCTCATTTGGCAGGAATGGCTGGTCCCCATGACTCATGTGCCACCCTCCCCCCAAATAAACGTGTCACTGTTTGTTTCTTCTGTACATAGGCTTGCGGTAAGAAGTGGTGGACTTTTATTTTTCTTGCTTTTCATCCTAGTCCTCCGACCATGCCTGCATTCTGTTTATTACACAGTTGCCCAACCAAGACTGCTGCTGGAGGGCGAGGTGGGAAAGAAGCTGGGACAGAGGAAGGCTGGCAGGAGGCTGCTCCAATTTATTTAGGTAGTAGCACCTCATTTTTTATTGAAAACAATAATGCCACCTCCCCTAGCCGCGCAGGTCAGAGGCACAGGTTGGAGGAAGAGAGCATGCAAGGGGTCCATTCTGAGCCGAAGTCCTTGAGACATCACCTGAAATGTGTTTACAGAGCGTGCACTTTTCTAGAAGAGAGTGCTTTCTTCCAGCCATTCACCTCTTTCATCACAGCTCAGGAACTTAATTTATTTTAGGCAATTTCCTGCTGGAAATCCAGCACAGAGGTGGTCATACCCTCCGTTTGAAGTGCTAATAATTCACATCATAACTCTGGTTGGCTCTCTTGTCTGCATTTGGCATACTTTGTAGGATCCTTTTAATATTCCATAATCACTTTACTGTGTGATCTCGGACAAGTTACTTAGGCTCTCTGGGCCTCGGATGCCTCCTCTGTAGAATGTGGGGGTGGCGGTTGGAGTGGTTTTAGGTTATTTTTTCTCCAAATAAAAATGTACATAGCTCTACAAAATGTGAAAAAATAAGACCGCACTAGTTGGATTGTTTATCGAGCAGACCTACTATGTGTCAAGTTCAGTCTAGCTAGGTGCTAGCAGACAGAGCTGGGTGGAACACAACCTCTCCCCTCAGTCGGTGGAGGAGACAGACGTGTAAATACTGACAGCCACGCGGCCTTCAGACTGTTAAATGCAGAGCTGGAGGCACTCAGAGTGCAGGGAGGAGGAGCTGGGATGGAGGCTGGGTCACATCCCTCAGTCCCGCCCCCTTGGGGTTTCCACACAGGAGGGGAGCAGACAGTTCAGGGCAGGGTGCCAGCAGCCCCCCTGCATCAAGTACAGACAGGTACAGGCAGAGGGTGGCCGGGAGAGCTTTCCCCAGGTAAACCTCTCGCCGCAAGTCGGTGTCTTGGGTTTTGCCTTCAAGCGCGGCCACATGAAGTAGTGTGGAGGGCTTCATGGAGGAGGTGGTAGAGGAGGCAGCCAATGCACAAAACTCAGTGCTGGCTGGACAGTAACATCTGAGCTGTTGACTGCAAAGCATTTGGGGCAAATAACCATCCATCTGCCTGGGACACACACCAGCTGCCCCTCCAGCCACTGTGTCTTAGAGAAAGCAAAGTAACTGGTATTTGCTCACCCAGGGCAGGTGGGTGGGCGGTGGGCTTGCCTCAGGTTGGGGCAGGAGGGCAGCTGCCTCTGCTCCTGGAAGCATGTCCTTTCTCAGGAGCCCCTGGGGCTCTCGGGGGTCACCCTGCCCTCTCTCATCACACAGGCTTGGAGTTCAAGGGCAGTTGACACAGCTAATTACATTCCAGCCTTTCTCAGGAAGCAGAGTTCATTGTGATTATTACCTCATTGTATTTAATCTGCAAATGAGGAGTTAGAATTTAAAAGGACTCTTGAAGGGTAGGAGGTGTGGAATAGAATTTCACAGTAGGATGGATAAGAAAACGGTTCCTACATTGTGTAACCTGATGAACAGAATAAAGGAAATGAAAATGAGGAAAAGAAAGCAAAAGGAAGGAAAGGGAAAATACTGATGGCAAGGAGGAACTGGGAGTGGTTATTCAAAATTCACGCTTTCAGTCCTATTCATTTGCTAGTGGGGGAAACACAGATTTGACCACAAGTTTTCTAGCCACTGCCAGGAAAAAGGAAACGCTGGCCGTTGCCTTTACAGAGTCCACAGGGCGAAAAGAAACCAGTCGTAAGGAGGACCACCACTTGTAGTTATTGAGACCAGCGTACAGTTTTTTCCATGGGCCCTAAATAGAGAGGCTGCTGCCTAATATGATGAAGAGCACCCTAAACCTGCCCTTCCAGAGGCTGCAGGCTGCATCAGGCAGGTTCTCGGGATATATACGTTGATGGCTTCATGACAAAATGCAGTTCAGTAAAAGCAATTTTATGGGGGTGCTGATGTTATACAGCCAGGTATCAAGCTCACTGTTGGCCTTTATATTTCATGATTCAAGGGTAGATCTTAGGGTGTCTAGAAGAAGGTAAGACTGCATTTGCTTCAGCTAATCTTCCATAAATATTGTTTCTCGCAGCTGAGCTTTTACAAATATTGAGGAGCAATAAGTCCGCAATGGGCGGTGGCTGCTGAGGCACCGATTAAGTGCAGAAGCATCTGCTCTGCTCACCCGTCACTCTGCTTGGCTCCGAGACAACCTGTTGGGGGTGGGTGGGACCACACTAGGGCGCCCACCGAGGCTCAGAAGTGGCCCTCTGGGTTTTTCATCAACACGGTGCTCTGTTGTGACACAGAGTCTAAATGTGGCTTTGTGCTCTTTCTTCCTTTTTTTAAAAAAGATTTATTTATTTATTTATGCATACAAGAGCTGGGGTACAGACCAGAAGTGGGGGTAAGAGATGAGAGGAGTCACCAGAGACAGAGTGGGGAGCAGAACAGGCAGACCGACTGAATCACACTGCTGAGGGGAGCAGCGGGCGAGGCAGGAGAGGTCTACTGCACCCTGTGGGTCCCCTCCCTGGCCGGGCATCGAACTCGCAGCGGATGCTTCCCAGTGCAGCGCTCAACCTGCTGCACCACCAGGGAGACCCTGACTTTGTGTTCTTTCTAAATCAGGGGAAAATGCGCACGCAAGACCCCACAGACATACGTCACAAAGCATGGATGCAACATATTTAGGCTGGAAAAAATATCATTACAAACCAGCTTCTGCTGTAGGGATAATCATTCAGTTAAGCATCCATAAAGTGGCTAGCTGGCAAAATGCCATTCTCTGGCACCTCCCAAGACAAAGTTGCAAAATGTGCCCTTGCTAAGTAACTTGGTAAGGGGCAGTAGGAGCTACGGGGTAGAGGAAGCTGAGGAGAGGACTTGGTTTTGGAATGAGTCACCTGAGACCCGTCCAGTAGGGAGCAGGCAGGTGGTAGGGGCAGCCAGCCTAGTTTGCCACAATGAAGCTGTAGCATCTGCGTGAACTCACTCTGTTCTCTCTCAGGGCTGCCTTGCGGTCTGGCCCCAAAGGGGTGGAGGTTCGAGAAACAGGCAGAGCAGCACAAAGATTTCGCTTTGGAAGAGGCTCTAGGAAAGAGAGCTGGCAGGATTCAGATAAGCCACACGACCTTAAGGTTGAGAAGGCCTTCCTTGGAGGTTAACTTGCCCAGCTCCGCCAAACGCAGCAATTCCGCTCTCACAGGTGGGCATTTAACCTCTTGATGCGGTGCTTTTCAGAGAGGAGAGAACACCATCTAACAATGTAGCTCCTCTCATGGTTGAGCTAGCTGTGTTTATGACAAAGGAGGCCAATTTTGTCTCTTGGCAATTTTTACCTAGTAACTCAATATAACATCTTGAAGCAAGTCTATTCTGCCTTGGAAATGCAAAACTTCAAAATAATCTGAGAGAAGTACTAAGTGCCCTGTTGTCTTCTCCAAGTCTTCCAGAAGAGTCTATTTCCATATAAGGTAACCCCTTTCTGGGTGAGCAGTGCCCCATTTAGCCAATATAAATATAGCATGCCCAGTTGAATTTGAATTTTGGATTAACAGAACCACGTGTGAGTATAAGTAGGCGCCATATGATATTTGAGACATACTTATACTCAAAAAATATTTCTTGTTTATCAGAAATTTTAATTTAACTGGGCATCCCATATTTTAGCTAGCAAGCCTACGCTGGAGGCATTAAAGTTTGCAAATGTTTTTTAAACACACTGCTTTGAACTTAAGACAGTATTTCAGTTGAACCCAGAAGAAGAGCTCAAGAGAGATGGGAAAAGCTGGTGGGGAGATAATAAGGACAAGGAAGGCGGACCCCCCCATTCTTCACTTCCTCCCCACCCGTATGTGAAGCCTGGGGTGAAGTGCCTTCCTGTGAGGGGGTTGAAGTTCCCCACCCTTACCAGTTCAATGCAGGGCACAAGGTTGCCCCAGATGGGGGGCTGTTAGTTTGTAGACTGAGGGGTATCCCGGGATCCCCAATCCTGTGGCCTCTAAATGGGGTTCTGCCATCTACTGCATAAAAACAAACCATACTCTTAGCATGAAAGAACTTTAATGGGGTTAATGCATAAAGAGAGAAGAAAAGATAACAGTTTTCCAATAAAACATCCAAAGTTGCCCATCCCCTTGTGAGTGGGCAGCCAAACAGGGCTGGCCCAAAGCAGGGCCGCTGAGTCCTGAAAACTTGCCACAAGTCTAAGGTACCTTCTGGTGGGTACCCATAACAAAGGGGCAGAAGGTTCCAGCAGGTCTGGAACAAAAGGAACAAAATTAAAATACAAGTCAAGATAAAGGCTGCCATTGTTCCCTCCCCACAGGTCTCTCACCGACGTCTCTTCCAAGTGTGTTCCTCCATGTCCCCCAAGTTCCTGGTGCAAGTCCCAGGCTGATGCATCTCTGCCATTGAATCTCTCTCTGGGTCTCCTCCAGCTTCCTTACACTCAGCTCTGCTCTACACTCCCTGAGGCGGGGAACCTCCCCCTTTTATGGAGATTCCTCTCTGTGATAGTACCTCTGGGTGCCACTAGCACTGTGATATTTCTAACATCCCAGATGTGACACCTCTTCTGTTTCGATCGCTCTGCTGTCTTCATTCCGTAGGAGTTGTTCAGCCCAGCGATAGCAGATTTGCAGAAAACTCCAACAACGGCTTGTGCGGCTCTTATCTGCTTACCTCCCTTTTCATTTCCTCTGCTCTTTTGGCATCAGTTTCTCCTCTTCCTTTGCAGGTCCAAGCACTTTCAATACCTTAAACTAGATCAGCAGCTCCCCAAGGGCAAGGACTGTGTATACTTTTATTTTTAAAAAGATCGATTTATTTATGCATACAAGACAACCATGTACACGTCTAACAGAACGATGAGACCTCATTTTATAGCAAGCAAGTGCTGCGCAAGACCCGTCTCACTCCATCTTCTTAATTTCTGGTCACTCTCTTCCACCCCAGGGCCCCTGCAGGAGTGGTGCTCCAGAGGGAGACCCTTCAGCCCGGTGGGATGGAATCTCAGAGCACATTCTCCACTACCACCCCCTCCCCTGTCCATTAGGCCTGAGGGCCCCAGGCACTGGGCTTAACAGCTCCTGCAGGCCAGGCCTCTGTTAGAGAAACCCGTCAGATGAGCATTCCGCTCTCCACCCCTGCCCGACTGAATGGCTCTCACTTACCAGGAAATGAGGCTACCTCTCCACCCCTCTCCTTTCAACTCTTAATTTCATTTTCTAGTTCTATGATTAAGTCTTCAATTTCTTTTTCATTAGTAATCCCTTGTTTAACTTCAATAGGGGACTACGCACCTGGAAACCTAACAGAGACTATTTTAATGAACATGATTAATGGGACTGAAATGTTGTCATGGATCACACAGCCTTCCCCCGACGCACCGCTGCAGCAGGGTCGTCACCTGGAATGTGTGTGTGTGAGTGCGTGTGTGTGAGTGTGTGTGTGTGTGTACGTGACAGGGTCAACACACCAAGTCTGGGTGGATCTTAGGACACTGAGAAAATTCACTCATTGGGACCTTTTGACATCTCCATTCTCAATTTTAAATAATAAGATGATTTGAGTGATCTCAGCTGTCTGGGGGAAGAGAGTGAGGACCCTCATGGTATTTTCTGGAGTAGGGCCTGGAGCCAGGCAAAGTGAGGGGCTGCCCTGACCAGAGACCCAGGGACCTCTGATCTGGGGAAGGAGTGCCTCTCTCCTCTCCGGGTGGGGCAGAGCTGCCCAGAGTGAGCTTCCTGCCCCAGGCCATTGGGTAGACTAACCCCACTGAGAATAATGGGTTGGGCAAAAGTCACACCCGGACAGGTTAGTCACTCAGACAAATAAATAGCTTCCCGAATAAAAGCATCATCAGAGTCCAAAGTCCTGAGTGAACAGATTGTGCTCTCGGCTGCGGGTGCTGCTTCTTTAGTTAGAAATGCATTTTATCCTCTGCCCGTCAGGGGGCAATGGCTGTGGAAGTGATGACCCTCATTTTCTGCTACTAAAATGACCGACTTTCACGACACAGCTAACGGCCCGCCATCAGGCTGCCTACTTTTGCCCTTGTTCCGCTGCGCCTGGCCAACCTCGTTTATTTTTTTCCATTTCAACTACTAACCACCGTTTCCTTCCACAATTATAAGATGCACCATTAATTTAATACCACCTGGGACGGGGAGAGGCAGGGAGAAGAGTCTGTCACGTCAAACATACAACATTCACTGTTAGGTGGTCCTACATGCCCAGCTAAGGACCTGCAGATCCTGCTTTTCACACTCATCCCCACTAGCTTTTTTCTGATGACCTCCCCCAGGTCTGAGCACCCCGTGTCCGTACTGCACCTTGTACCTGCTCTCTCCCCTGCTCAGCCAGGACACCCAGGCTGGAAGTGCCTTGAAGGCAGGACCTGCCTCATCCGTGCTGTACTCACAGGGTCTGGCCCCACTTTCTGGCTTTCCTTCATTCTGGGAGTATTTATCGAAGACCTGCCATGTGCCAGACACACTTTAGACTTGTACTTGCTTGTTAAAGGAGTTTTAGCAAACATCCACTTGCTGTAATGTGGAGAATACAAGATGAGACTAGGACAGTCTCTCGGGGCCTTTCATTACTAGAGATGGAGCATCACGTACACCACGTGCCTTAGTTGGCTCTATAATGAACACCATAGATTAACCGTTATTTCTCAGAGTTTGGAGGCTGGGGAGTCCAAGCAGAGGGTGCTGGCCTTCTCAGCCCATGCCCATTCCTGGGGAAGCTCTCTTTCGGGTTTGCAGACAACTGCTTTCTTGCTGGATCATCATTTGGTAGGGAGACCTACCTTGTGTTTCTTCTTACAAGGGCACTAATTCCATTTGTGGGGGTCCCACCCAGAGGGTCTAATTACCCCCAAATACCTCCAGATACCACTGGGGGGTAAAGTTTCAACATGTGAGTTGTTGGGGGAGGGGACATTCAGTGCAGTGCTAAAACGTGTGGATCAGACATGAAGGGTAGTTAAGAGAAAAATCAGGATGTGCCACAGCCTGAGCTTCTGGAGAGCCAGATCTTACTCGTCGCTGTAGTTCCATCATTTTCCAAGACCAACATCAAACTTGCACTCAAGATTCATGGAATGAAATAGAAAAAATTCCCAGAGAAATTCTAGGGAAGAAATGGAATGGGAAGCAGAAAGGAATGACATGAACAGCAGGAAGAAATGCTTGGTGGCAAGAAATAATTAAAAAAATATTTTCCCATCATCTTACACTATCCTCACTCTTGCCATTTTAAGTGTATAATTAATTACGTGGCATTAAGTACATTCATATGACTGCTCCACCAGTGATGAGTTTTTAAGTCTCTTCCAGAAGGGTTCAAACCTGGCTTCTTCCACTTTTGTTAGTGGAAATAAAGATGCAACAGAGCTAAAGGGGTGTTCCTGCCCCCCACTTTTACAGTGCCCCACTAACATCCATGATTTGTTTTGCACATATAGTGAGAGGCAGTGGTGATGGGGAGAGCAGGGGCACCCAGACGCTCTCTGTATGTTTGACTCATCCTTGTGAAGTTTTTAAACAATGAACACTGATTTCCCTCCCCAATACAGGGTCTTTTGTATTTAACTCAAAAACACAAAAACCTATTGTGGGGGGAAAGAGTCTTTATTAGCAACCAGTTGTGTCCACTTAAAACAAAAAAATATAAGTCTTAGAGCGCATTCCATAGGAAGTGCTGGGGCTATAAATACACTTTCCCCTTGGGCTTGTTCTAAACACAGGAGGGCAGGGGCCGCGGGAAGGCGAGGCCCACCCAGTGGGAGCAGGACATCTGGTCCCCTGGCCCCCTATTCCTGGGCAAGTCACCTCAACACTTTAGGCCTCTGTTACACAAGGGACTGGAATCCATGGCCCGCAGAGTCCTTCGGTCCCATCCGATGAAGTCTGGCAGGGGCGGGGGCCAGCGGCGGGGTCGGCACGCGTGGATGGAGGTGCGGGGAGTCGGCCAAGGGCACAGCAGCCACACGTGGGCGAGGCCAGAGCGGTGAACGCGGGAGCCGGGAGGAGGCCGAGGCAATGGGCTTTCCAGACAAGTCTTTCCAGGACCAACTTTTAAAGGTCGGAGGAAAGTTTGCCCGGGGGTGGGGGCCGTAGGGGGAGCAGGGTGGGCTCGGGCGCCGCCTCCCCTTTAAGCGGGTGGCTCCGGCGCTCCCTCCGTTACCTGGAGCGGGGAGGGGCTTGGGAAAGTTTGTGTTTGTTGCTGGCACAGCGCCGGGTGGGAGGCGCGGGCGGGCGGGCGCTGCGGCTCTTCCCTTTGGCTTTCGGGAAGCGGCCGGGCTGCACGCTCGGCTCGGCGGGGCGGCTCGGCGCCCGGCTCCCGGCTCCCGGGGCTGGCCGGCTGGAGCAGGCGGGGCGGCGGCGGCGGCGGCGCGAGCCGAGCGAGGGGCGCACGTACGCCCCAGCGCTGGGATTTCTCGGCTCGCGAGGAGAGCGGAGCAGGCGCGCGGCCCAGGCGGAGCAGCGCGGACTCTGGAGCAGCCGGAGCTGGAGGAGGAGGAGGAGGAGAGGCGGCGGGGAAGGAGGCGGGGAGAGTCGCGCCCGCCCGGCGAGCATGGGGCGCCTGGCGCCGAGGCCGCTGCTGCTGGCGCTGCTGTCGCTGGGTGAGCGCGGGGCTCGGCGGGGCGCGGGGACCGGCGGGCCCGGGGCATCGGCGGGGCGCGGCTGCGGCGCGCGGCCTGGGGCGCCGAGGGCGCCGCGGGGAGCCCGGCCCGGGCGGGCGGGCGGCCGGGGCCGGCCGCGGGGTCGCCCCGAGGCGGGCGCGGACCCGGCCCGGTCGCGCGCGCGGGGTCGGAGCGGCCGCCGCTCAGGCCGAGCCTCGCCCCCTCCATGTGCGGGGGGAGTGGCCGGGCGGCTTCCCCGGCCTCCCTACCTGTTGGCCGTCGGGGGCCGGGCTCACCTTGAACTCGCGGCCCGGAAGGTGCCTGCGGTCCGGGCCGGCGTCCCCGGTGCGGGGGCGGAAACGGGCGTCTTCGGTGTGCCCCGCCATAGCGGCCGCGGGCCGAGTCGCCGCACGCGCGAGCCCACGCCGAGTCGCCTTGCCGGGGAGGCGAGAGAACCGCCAACTTCCTTCCACGAAGGTCACCTGGCGGCCCAGAGCCGCGCGGTGAAAGCGGCGTGCGAGTCCCTTTCTGTGCTCGCCGCCGGCGCTTCTGCCCGATTCTTCCTCCTCGCGCTCCTGCAAGCTGCCTCGCTGCGTTTTTATGCACAAAGACCTGGGCGCCCTGGCTTCGGCAACTTTTCCTACCTGTTACTTTCCTCCCTAACTGTCCCCCTGCCCTCTGCCCTCCTGAAGCCCTGGGCGCCTCTTGGTAGTTTGGCCCAGTGCCCTCCTCCACCCCAAGGAATCTTTGCATCCTGGGTGGTTTTTTCCTCTCCATTTTCCATTCACCCCATTCACACAGGCACCATCTTCACGTAGGCGCTCAGGGTTATCTTAATATGGTTACCAGCCATGGAAATGTATCTGCTTATTAAGAACCCACGGAGGGCCCCCGGGCGGACCTTTAGATTTTTTCATCTTCTTGGATCTCTTTGGTCAGAACAGAATAAACCGTGCAACCTGGCCATGGATTCTCTTCCAAGCCCCTGGAGCAAGGCGATGCAAATCCCAGTGCCCGAGCTGGTGGATGTGGTGTCTGCCCCAGCCAGGCCCCAGCTGTGCATGGGGAAAATGACTGCCCTGCACTTATGGTAGAGGGTCCCAGTGGGAGCCTGTCACCACCTCCATGACCTGCGGGTACCAGGGCTCAACTGTCTCAGCCCCCGCTCACCCTCCAGCCCTCTAGCTGCCTGTGTTTTTTTCTTTCACCTCTGATGGCTTCTGGAACTCGCTTCCTAGGAGAGCTTCCCCTGGTCACATGGCTTTTAGCTGAAACCATGTGCAGGAGGCTCCTTGCCCTTCCCTTAGCATCTCTCCTGTGGCCTCTCATCCTCCTGCTTTCGCTCTTCCCCCTCCACCCAGGGGCCCTTGCCGCTACTCTGTCCCTTGCACGCTGCTAGAGGTAGTTCCCACCGGTCAATTGGCTAATGTGTCCGAGGCAATTAGGGCCAGGCCCTCTGGCTGTGTAACTCTAGGAGCTGCTTTTCATTTTGTTGTCCGTGTGAAAGGCTCCCCCTAGAGTTGTGCACTTCACAACAGTGCATGCGTGGGGACAGGGGGTGGGAGTGTGTGTGTGTGAGAGGAGAAGTTTGAAAAGAATGCCCTTGAGTAATTATGGTTAGGGAGAAAAGAAGGGGGCAAAGAGAAACCTGCAAAAGCAAAACAGATGTGGGTAAAGCTTGGGTCTCTTGATCCACTGTCTGTCTGTGTGTCCTTCCTGGGCTGGACCTCTTCCTGGGCTGGACTCTAACCCACCTGTTCAACTCCACATGGAATTTCTGATGTGTCATCAGCCAGACAGTTCCATGAACTTGGCATTGACCTGATGGCTTGTGCCCACAGCATCTGGAGAGGC
Organism: Galemys pyrenaicus; assembly: GCA_019455555.1. Lineage (NCBI taxonomy): Eukaryota > Metazoa > Chordata > Mammalia > Eulipotyphla > Talpidae > Galemys > Galemys pyrenaicus. The sequence continues at coordinate 2,939,744 of JAGFMF010011645.1, read as the reverse complement.
TTCCCTTTGCTGTGCTGATTTCTGAAACTTAAGATGTTCATCAGCCATGTGAGCTTTCCTCTTGTATTGCATCCTGGCGTCCTCTCGCTGTCACTGCTGTCTTGACCTCCACGTTTGCACTGCCCCTCCATCTGGTGGCTTTTCCCACACACAGACTCGACCTTCTTCCTGTCCTTCCTGGTTGTGGGACTTCTGCCTTAGCCTGGGCCTGGGTCATCCCCCATACAGGTAACCTCTGACATCTTCCTGGCCGACTGTCTCTTCCAGCCTTGCTTCTTGGTTCATCCTTTTCCTAAAGGGTCACTTTTGGGAGCTCCACCTTTGCCGGTTCTTTTTGGTTTTCTTCCATAAATATTCTGCCCTTTATGTTCTCTCTCCTCTAGACTTCTCTGATTCAGACACTCCACTTTTGGAGCTTCTTGGTCCTGGCCTTTGCTTAAAAACAGTATCAACCTTTGACTTTCCCATGGCCTTGGAACATCCCTGTTTCTCTCCTCTTGCTGTATGTTTCCTCCCCTCCCCTCCCCCAAAAAACCCAACTCACTGTGTCCATGACGCTTTCCTAGCTAAGTCAACCTGTCACCGTCGCATCAGAGCCCACTCAGGTTCATGCTCAGTTTTCATTTCTGGCTATATCTGCCCTGTCTTGTCCATTCAAGATGTTGTTCCTTAACTGCCAGTGAGAGTCCACGAAGTGTCCCACTGAGTGGTGCGTGGGGGGGGTGGGCAGGTGACAAGACAACTAACCACAGGACAGAATGGAATGCCTGACATAGCAACCAAGGGTTGTTAGGAAGCAAAAAGAGGGTGATTAATTTTGACTTGGGATTGGGGTTGATTTCGCTGAAGAGGTGACATTTGAGCTGAGCCTTGAGAATAACTATGATATTGAAAGAAAGACTAGAAGAACATTTCAGGCTCTGGGGAGAGGCAGCAAGTGTGGATGAGTGAAAGGACGTGGCTCATTCAGAAATGGCGTGTAGTGCCATGTGACTGGCGGTGGGCGGAGGAGGATGGAGCCAGAGAGCACGCTAGAAAGGTGGGGCTCGCTGATCCTGAAGGTTTTTCACACTGTGTTGAGAGGCCTGGACTGTGGCTCTGTCTGTGCGTGCCATCATGACCCGGATTCATCTTGTATCTTGTTGTCTGTCCCTGGTCTAAATCCTAAATCATGGTCCCCGATTATGGGACCATGTTGGCCTTGCCCAAGAACGTATCTCTATCACTAGGAGAGCCTGGCAGGGGTAGGTATGTGAACAGTATTGGCTGCTTGAGGAAAAGCGTGTTTCTACCTTTCACCTTTGGGTAGCGGTAGCCGTCAGACATTCAGGGGGTGGGTTAACACAGCACAGTGATGCGCTTGGGGCAGGGAAGTCTCATGGGTGTGAATAATGCATTAGAGACTGGCAGGTAGAGGACCATGGTGATATTCTCTTAATTTGAATCTTTTTAGAACAAATTTACAAATCCATCAGAAGAATTCTAAAGCAGCAAAAAGCACTCTATCTGTATGTTATTCTATTTTAAAGGTTTATTTATATGTATATATGAACGGGGGTACAGGTCAGAGGTGTGGTGGGTGAGAGGAGTCACCAGAGACAGAGTGGGGAGCAGAACAGGCAGATGGACTGAGATCCACTGCTGAGGGGAGCAGCGGGTGAGGCAGGAGAGGTTTGCTGTGCCATGTGGGTCTCCTCGCTGGCCGGGGATCGAACTCGCACTGCAATGGCTGTAGCCAGCTTCATAGTGCCACCAGGGACGCCCTACATCTATATTCTAAAATGTATTAATTGCAGAGGTGAAGCTGCACTAACAAGCAACCTGAAGCAAAGCTATTCGAGCCATGGAAGTATCTTTAATAGCAGTCCCGAGAGGATAGAAAGTTAGGGCGGGGGCTTTCCCCACAGTCGCTCTGGCTCCCAGACTGCTGGCTCTTCTGCTTTCCTCAGCCCAGTTTCTCATCGCTTCGTTGGCATCTTTGTCTTTCCGGTCCCATAAGGAGGGAAAGAGGGTGGGGGAATACAAGGTCGCTTCACAGCAAGCTTGGAAGCAGCACGAGGCAGCTCTGCACACTCACGGTTGGCCAGGAAGTAGTTCCTAGCTGCAAGGGATGCTGGACACGCAGGGTCTCTAGGCAGCTCTGTGCTTGCTTCATGGGGGAAGGGAAGATGAAGAGTGCAGTTTCTGTGCCAGTCAAAGAATATAAGACAAAAAGAGGGACGTGCCCTCCCCACCCCCACCACTGCCGGGGCACAGCCACTCATATATAATGTATGTGCCTCTGTATTCGGAATATTTTGTTCTTTTATAGCTGAATGCAGCCCTCTGCACCTAACAGGCACGGAGTAATAATAGCTATTTATAGAGTGCACGCCAAGCATCAGGCTTCTGTATAATCTCTTACTTAATACTCACAAGGGCACTTTGAGAGAGGCACCGTTATAAATGGGGAGAGTGCCCCACGGCACACAGCCGTCGCTGGTCAGGCGTGCAGGCCACGGGCTCGTCCTGCCGCTGCAAAGAAGTCGGCACAGAAGACACGAAGACAGCCTGAAGCTGGCGCTGCTTGAGAGCACGTTAGGAAGAGGATGCCGGGGTTTGAAAGCTCGAGCGTGGTTATAAGTAGGAGGGCCTGGTCCAATGCAAGCCCAAGTCTTGAAGGGGGCAGGTGGCCCCGGATTCCCCTCGCTGAGGCAGCTCCTGGCAGATCACCTGGGCTGCCCGCAGAAAGCGACCTGGGAAACTGGGAAGAAAACAGGGAAGGTGGGCAGGCTGCGGGAGAGAGCCCGCGAATCCATCCAGCCTAACGGGCTTTGAGGTGCTGTGGCCTTCAGAGATTCCTTGGCACTCATTTTAGCCTTGTTAACAGAATTCCTGTATCTGCCAAGCTGATTAATGCCTGCCCTGGCTATAATTATTCTTATTAGCCTGCTGAATAGGAACTCGAGTTGTCAGGGAGCGGCCTTATAAGGCAGCTGCGCTAGGCCGCGTGTATGTGGCTCTTCGTTTCTGGACGGGCTGCAGAGCTGGACTTTGACCCCCTAGACTGAAGGTTCATTTTCCTACCGGGGCTGGGCCTGGCAGGTAAATCAGGTGTGTGCTTGTCTGTCAGTGCCCGTCTGCGTCGCACTGGATCAGGTGAGGTTGGGGGAGGCCATCCCGGAGCTCCACTCAGCTCATCGCTCTGGTGCCTTCAGGCAGGGTAGTGGGGCCATGTGACTCCGCTTTGGGGAAAATAACTTGGACTGGCAAAAAAATTCTTCATAATTTATCTTCTGGAAAAGGCGAAGTGCTGCAGTTGGCACGGTCGCTGGCTTTTGAGATCCTGGAACATTTTTCCCCACGCCAAGCACAGTCTCTGCGAAGCTGCAGAATTAGACCCGCGAGTTACCCGTCGCGACCCGGCGGTGTGATTTCCAGTAGACGAGCGATAATGGCCCCGTGGACACGTTTGTGTTCTTCGAATGCTGATTTCTCTACAATATGCCCTAAGTGTTTGTGCTAGATTACGGAGTCGCTAAGCAGCATGATTCAAGTTTAAGTATGATGTTCTGGGACCTTAATTGCATCCTGCTTCGCACCTTTATAAGCAGCTGGAACCTGAAATCATTTACATCACTCAGGGTATTTCAGGGGGATGGAGAAACGCTGCTTGGCAGTGTTGCTCTGTCTGGGATGAATTTGGCTTCGACTCCTGAGCTACAGAATCAGGCTCACGGGTTCAGAATGGGTGCACCTTGGATTCCTAATGAAGCAGGCAGTCTGCACACAGATGGGTTACTTCCGAGACCTTAGAAATAACACAGGAATGTTCTAGAATGGCTCCTCCTGGTTCTTATTTAGGGCTGGACTGGACCAGAACTTCCCTGCTCATGGGCCCTGGTGAGAGACTCACCTGAGTTTCAGGTGTGTCATCCTGATGCCCTCAGTCCCCAAAGCCTGCAGGTCAGCGCCCCCTGCAAACCAGAAGCTCCTGTGAGCCCCATGAATGTTCTACCTGCATGTGCTGTGATCTGCCCCGGGGAAACCCAGCTCTTGGGAAATACTTGCGTGAGGCCCTGCAGTTAGTTGGCAGCAGAGGAAGGGAGAGCTCTAGGAGTGCCCAGGGCATGGCAGGAGAATGGGGGTGGGCTGGGGCTTTTTGGAAACAGGCAGAGATGGAGGTGAGTAGGCTTGTTTAAAGGGGACTTGGGAGCTGGATGCTCCGCAAAAGCCAGAACGAGAAATACAAAGAGAATATTTGAATTCAGAGACTGTGAAGTCACATCTGTGAGCAGGGAAGGAGGAAGGCAAATTGTAGGCCAGGAGGAGGCAGAGACTCTAACCCACCTGTTCAAGTGGTCCCCAGTGGAAGAGCAGGCGAGTGGAGGGGTTGGGGCCCAGCGGGGCCCAGCTGTCTCAAACAGGATCCAGGGGACTCAGCCTGGCCAGCTGGGAGGCTCCAGGGAAGGAGTAGGCGGGGTGGATCACCGGCCAGCGAGCCCTGCGAAGGTGGGACAGTGGGGCAGATAGAGCTCTGGGCTGGAGGTCTGTGTGAGGCTCCTCCTGGAAGGAGGGAGGGAGGGTAGAAGGGAGTGTGGGGAGCGGTGTGGTAGGGGGCAGGGTCTCCGCAGCCCTGTCAGCCACCCACACATCCAGGGAGAGGTGCTCATGCTCCCTTTCTTCGTCTGCGCAGATGTCCCATGATGTCCTCCGGAGGCACCTGCCCTGACTGGCGGGCTAGTCTCCAGCGCTGACTGCTGCTCTCATGGACTCTCCAGCACAGGGGCCTCATAGGCGTGTTATAACCCCTCTTCCCCCAGCTTCAGCAGCTCAGAAGATTTCGGTAGTTTGCATTAGACATAAACTCTTCCAGATGCATTTGCACTGGTGGCGGCGGCCGGCCTGATCTCGTGATTTTATCCAGTTCAGCAGCCTGGGAGGAAGGGAGCATGTGGTGTGGTGCTCCATGGGTGAGGGTGGCGGGATGACGGACTCTTCCCGGAGTTGTGTTCACATCACAGAGAAGACGCCAACCGGCCAGGCCAGGCGGGTGGGTGGTGAGGTTGGAAGGCTGGTGAACTGCGGAAGGTTTGAGGATGTGATGAGAGTGGAAAAGCAGATTCAGAGACACAAGGAGTGGGTGGGCCAGCCGGGCAGGAGATGGGGATCAGGAGCACGAACTTCTGAGTCCAGGGTCTTGTAAGTGGGAATCCAGGTGGGGCATTAGGTGGGGCAAGCAGTAGCTAAATAAACCCCTGTCCAGAGTTTCCCCCTCTCCTGTCACTTTGTCCACTCTCCCTCAATCTTCAGACTGGGTTGGGCCTGGAGGAAGTAGGGGATGACGGTGAAAGCATTGGCCCCAGATGGCGTAGGGGCAGGTGGTAACCTGTGACTGGGATGAGTTAGGGTTTAGGGAGCAGAAGTGCTGGGCATGAGCCAATATGAGAATTATTTCCTCCCAAAGAAATCCCTTCTTGGGGCCTCCCTGGTGGCGCAAGGGGTTGAGGGGAAGCACTATGAAGCTGGCCGCAGCCACTGCAGCACAAATTCGATCCCCGGCCAGGGAGCGGACCCACAGGGCACAGTAGACCTCTCCTGCCTCTCCCGCTGCTCCCCTCGGCAGTGTGTTTGAGTAGATCCGCCTGCTCTGCTCCCCACTCTGTCTCTGGGGACTCCTCTCACGCCCTGCCCCTCTAGCTTGTACCCCAGCCCTTGTATGCATAAATAACTAAAGTCTTAAAAAGAAAAGAAATCCCTTCCTGCTTTTTTAATAGCGCCTGCTCTGTGCTGGGAGCTGCCCTGCCGGGGCACATAGTAGGCTCAGAGGAAACTGAGGCACAGAGCGGTGCAATGACTTGCTCAAGGTCGCACCGCCAGTGCGGGGCTGGCTGCCTCCTTTAGCCCAGATGTTCAGAGTCAGCATGTCTGAGAAACACAAAAGGAATACGTACAATTAACCAATTGCGGCGACGTTTGCTTCCTTGTCTTTGAATGTGGGCGGCTTCGATTCTGGCCCTTGGTCCTGGCGTGTGACCTTGGACAAGTCGCTCAGTAGCACTTAGCGTCTGCGAGCAGGGGTGGCACAGGCTGGTCCTGAAGGCCCCCCTTATCTCGGGATTCCTCCAGTCTCGCCGACCCCGCTGCTGGCCATATGGCACGAGGTCGCCCGCTGCCCTGGCCCCTTGCCCATCTCCCTTGCACACCTCCGTCTGCAGCCTGCGATTGTATCTCCCACCTGCCTGGCCCCTCTCCAGGGCGGCAGCCGTGCCCTGGAGGCCTCAGAAAACCGCTTGCTGTTCCCAACTGTTTCAGCATCTACGTCCTCCTTCCAGCACATGCCTTCTCGGGGTCCCCCGGGTTACGGAGGTGTTCCGTCTTCAACAGTGGTTTTCGATGGGCTTTCGAAAAAAGTCACGAAACAGTGAAACCAAGAAGGTGTTTTCTAGGTGGCTGACTCTGTTGTTAACTGATTTTGTTTTTGCAAGTTTCGTTGTGGGATCAGCCAGGAGCAAGCTGGGGCTAAGAAACCAAACCCCGGCCCCAGGACTGGGGTTTCCTTCTGCCGTTAGTGGGCCAGGGAAGAGCTCACTCGGTGGTCGGTGCTGATGCTCAGACTTTCCTTCTGCTGCTGCCCCAGGCCCCAGTGAGAAGCACACAGACACCTTCAGCGTGTCCAGGGTGGAGACACCAGTTCGGATCTTCCACCGGCCTCGGGTAGGCCAGCATCTCTGACCATCAGCCTTGGCTGAGAAATGGCTGAGACCCGGCATCTCTGACCATCAGCCTTGGCTGAGAAATGCTTCCTCATTCGGGGCTGTCCCTTGTTTCCATCCTCTTAGTCTAAAAGAAGGAAGAGTTCTCAGTGATGGGCGGTGCGGTACCCACTGAAAAGCACAAGCTGGAAAACCTGCATGTTGTTGGGGGGACCGGGCCTCTCGGGCCTCCGGCCTCGCTGCCCGCCGGCTGCTGACCTGGCGGTTTCTGTGCTTGTCTTGGAGACAGAAGTGCTTGAGGCCTACAGGAACCCTCGGGCAGGGGAGCCCTGTCTGCGTTTGGGACGGCTTGGTGTCCTGTGCTGTTCTGGAGGCGAAGGGGTGGGGTGCACTCTGTGAGCGCTCTGCCCCTCTGGGGCGGCCTGGGAAGGGGTCAAGCTGCTGCGGACTGTCTGCTTTGCCGCTGCTTTCATCTGGCAGGGAGGACTTAACCAAACCAAACCAAAGCGCTTTGGCACAGCTATTCATTTCTCCATTTTCCAAACGCTGGCGCATCCCAGTGTTTTCTCGTTTATTAGAAGCCATTATAGTCCATCATTCTGATGGAGAAATCCATGCGGCAAACTTCAAGTGCACAGCCCAGCACTCAGCTCTGAGCCTGGCTCCCGGCCTCGTTGGCCAGGCTGTACCTGGCTGGGGGGACACCGCGCGTGTCCGAGCTTTGCCTCCTCTGCTCTGCAGAACACTCTTCCCTTTCCTCGTTTTCTTGCACTTCAGCAGCAATTAGGGGAAACGCGCCACTTTCCTGACACTGTGAGATGGTACAAAGTTGTTGGGAGCGGCATCGGGGCCGAGACGGAGCCAGGTGTAACTGAACAGCAAAGGGCTCAGAGGCGCTTTGAAAACCCCAAGTGGCTGTGTTCCAGGGTAGCTGCGCGTGCGAGCTGTGGAGTGACGGGGACAAAACTGAAACCAGCAGCTGGTACCGTGAGGAGGCTCCGCGTGGTGGGTGGGGCTGGAACACGGTCTGAGCTGGGAGCGGGAAAAGCGTTGCAGGTATGAAAACGACCCGTGTGCTTGTCGGCTTGTCGGAAGGTGGGCGGACGTCAGTGTGCAGGTGAGCACCTCCCAGGGGGATTAGCTGGCTTACCCTGGGACAGCCAGCGAGACTCGGGGATGTGGCCGACGGGCCGTGGGGAGGGGAGGCTGGCAGGGAGGAGGGATGTGAGCAGTCACCTGGAAGGTGTTGGCACCATGTGCGGTGCCCACAGAGTGGCTAAGAGCCCACGTGCTCGAGGCTGGGGCAGTCTGCTGGGGCTCGCAGGAAGCCAGCCTGCTAAATGAAGGTGATACGTCAGGCCACAGCCCCATTTGGAGCTGCTGCTTACAAAGAGTATGGCTCACAGAACAATCACTGGTGTCCCCCTTAGGTTGTTGATCAGAACGTCTCTTCAAAGGACTACCACTGACAGGGACGCAGGTATGTTTTACAGGAGGGGTGGGGCATTTTAGGTGGTTTTCTATGGAAGTGAGGTTTGTTCGACATGCCGCCTCTTCATCTGAGCCCCATTTTAATAACGACGTATCCCACAAACAAGTTTCATCTGAAACATCAGTCTGAGTCAGGCACGAAATCCTAGTGACACTAAGGTTTCGTGCCTGACTTGGGCAGAACTAGGAGAGCTCCCTCGGTTACCCCAACACTGGAAGGTGCCCTCCGGGATCGCCTACAGATCTGTTGGGGGTTCTCACCCAGGAGGGTGTGAGTTCGGGCCGACCGAAAAAGCAGCAGCAAAGGCGGCTGTGTCTCTGCGTCAGTGAGTTCACTGAAGGTATTTGGGCCTCAGAATAAAGAAGGAAACAGCACGCGCTGAAGTCTCGACGGCCGTGGAAGATGTGCCTGCCTGCGGGCCCCGAGAGGCAACCGCTGCAGCCTGGGGGCACGGTCGCCGTGCGCACGCCGTCCCGGAGGTCTCTCCGCTCTCGGTGCTTGCAGCGCAAGTCCAGCCTCACCTCCCTGCGGAAGGGAGCCGCGTTCCGACCCGGCCACCAGCCCGCCGCAGTGCCTGCGTCCCGGGCTCCTCCAGCCGTGCTGCTTTGGAACCGGCCGCTGGTTTCTATCATCTGAGTGGGGTTGGGAGTATCTGTCCCCGCCTGGACAAGAAGCACCGTGAAGCAGGGCCGGGCCTGTTTTTGTTTGAATCGGTGTCTGGGGGTTCCGGCCTTGGAATGCCTGTCGTACGCGTTCAGAAGTGCGTCTCATACATAGGCACACGTGGCATACATAGCACGTATGGCAGGTGCAGCTCGTGTAAAACACACCTGTAGCATCTGTGTTGTGGACCGGGAGTTGTGGAGCCAGGGGGCCGAGTAGCGTCTGTGTCCCCCCCCTTTTGTGGGTGGGCCCACAGTCTGTCTGTCCTGGCCACTGCCAATTCTTTCAGCTTCTGAAAGAATTGCGTGGCGGGTTTTATTTCTAAGAGAGGGGTCTGTGGGAGTCTCCGTGCGCGAGGGAAGGGACGGGCAGTCACCGTTGTTCTTCCTCCTGTGATTTTTCTCTGTCTTTCCCTTGGCAGCTGGCGTGGAAGGCCGTGGAGTCCTGGCTTCTCACCATTGTATCCCCACTCCCTCCACCCTTCCTCCCTTTGTGAGGGCGACACGCCCTGTCCCATCCCAAGCTGGCATCTGCTCCCTTCCCGGGCTGCGTCTTGGTGGCCTGCAGTGCGGGACCCAGTTCCAGCGCCTGCCCCAAGCGCCCCGAGGCTGGGTTGGTCCAGGCCACAGACTGTCTCGTCGTCGCAGTTCTAGCTAGTGCCAGCTCAGGCCCGTCCGAGCACACATGTCCTGTCCTGCTGCCTGCCTGGTTCGGAACCGTCGGTTGTTCTCTGCCCCCTCCAGGCCCGGGCAGACAAGGGCGCAGACGCAGCCCTGGGATGCAACAGGGGCTGCCCTGAGCATGCGCGCACGCAGGAGCGAGGTAGCCGGGATTCAGAGACAAAATGCAGCAAGTGTAGAGGAGAGGGAGAACATTCTGGGCAGAAATGCTCTTGCAGGCCAGGCAAGGCTCTGGCACAGGCTTCTCTCCCTGCCCTGCTGGAGCCCTGCTGTGCCGCCTCTCCCCGCGCACTTTGCAGGTTTAGGGTGCGAAGGCCACGGGGGGCCCTGAGGCTTTTGTTACGGATCCCACGCTCCAGGGACGGCTCGTCCAGCCCCAAAGCAGAGTGACCGTCAAACTGATGTGGCTGGAGTCGGGCTTTGGACCACGCCGTGTCGCTTCCTGGAACTGAGCTGGGCCCTGCCCCTCCGCGGTGCTGTGCGTCGGGGGGTCTCCAGCCCGTGCCAGCCCAACCCCTGGTGCCTTAGCACAGCGCGTGGGTGAAAACTCACCGATGAGGGGCCACTTCTGAGACCGATGAGCTTACATCACGCCTCGGTGACCCGCCGAAGATCAGTTCTGGCTCTGGGGTTCCAGTTGGCCGGCCCCCGTGGGGTGGGGTGGTCATCACTCACTGGACATCGCTGGGCTGGGTGGGGGAGCTGGGAGCTGCTGCTCGGGTGCTCACAGCCCAATGAGGTCAGCAGACCGCCAGATAAACCTGGGGTGCTCACTGTGGTCAAGCCAGCTGGCCCTCGGCAGAGGTACCCTGAATCTGCCTAGGAGGGGCTGGCCTGATGGGTGGGAGCAGGGGGAGGACCAGAGAAGGCCGCTCCAAGGTGGGCATGTCTGCGCTCACCAGGTCTCGAGACCAGTAGGTTTTCGCCTGGCTGAGAAGGGGGAGCATTTCCAGCAAGGGAAGAGGACGGGTAAAAGGTGTGCCTGTGCACACGAGCGTGCTGGTCTCAGTGAAGAAAGGTTTGTGTGTGTGGCTGCTGGGCGGTGGGTCAGGAGGGTCTTCGGGGGGCATGTGGGGGCTGAAGACAAAGGCATCGTCAGGAAGAGCCATGAATGTCCCTGCAGGGCTTAGTGAGCTGGTGCTCTAGATGACTTTGTCTCTCTTTCTGGTTCTGCCTTCCCTAGACTGCTCCCACCCCGGTACCCTGTGTTTACTAGACGTCTTAAGAGCCCCCCGTTTTAAGCTCCCCGTTGGGGAGGACTCAGCTCCCAGCATTTCTGCGAAGGCCATGGTGTCCCAGGCTCGTGCGCTCTGACTTGGGTGCAGTATTAGCTCATCCGCTTAGCGATGACGTGTGCACACAGTAGGTGTGCAGGGAAGAACTCCCAGCTGAGCAATGAACACCAGACTGAGGGAGCACAAAGCATTTTTCTTCAAGGGCCCGTGAGCCCAGAATCTGCCAGTTCCTTGCAGGCCAGACGACCACGCTGCCCTCAGCCTGGGCTGCCCTGGGGGGCCGGGCCCAGGCCTGTTGGTGTCCAGGGCGGCTTGCTGAAGGCCCCGTCCGGGTGGGAAGTGGACGCGGCAAGGGCAGAACAGGAAATGGGCGTCAGAATCAGAACCACAGCGGGAGGAGAGAAGACAGAGCTGGCCGGGGTGAGGAGTGGGCAGTGATCCCAGGGCCCGCCCTGCTCAGTCAGCCCTGATATCAGCGCCCATCTCCTTACACCGGAGGCTGAGAGGAGGGCCGGGTCTCGTGCAGAGCTGGCAGGCGAGGCCGGTCAGTTTGCGCACGGAGCGAGCTGAAGATGGCTGAGCAGCGGGAGACCCTGGGCGCCGCTTGGTGCTTGGGCAGCTGTAAGCTTGCAGGGTGCTCTAAAATAACCCTTGTGCATAGATTTTGCTTCCACCATTTCAAATTCTGGCCCTTGGACAGAGAATTGTTTGCATCGCTTCTGGTTTACTGAGTTATTTTGGCCTTGGAGGGGGCTGCATTCGGTGTTCTCCTCGGGTTCGCCTAACTTCTCGGAAGCTGTCTCCTTACTGAATCCGCTCAAGGCTGAATTTTCGGTCACGTGAGCGGGGTCTGCAACCTGCAGCAGCGCTGGAACTGTGAGGCGCTGTTGGTCGATTTCTGGGTCCTTGAGGGCAAAGCTGTGGGCTCGGGGTTGGCGTCCTGTCTGGGGGCCTCCACAGGGGGCAGAGTCACCGCAGATGTCGTGGACACTTGTCAGAGGAGTTAGGCTCCACAAAGTTATGGGAGGAGCTGGGGAAGTAAGTGAAGGCTGAGAAGGGCACTGAAGTGTCGGGGGAAACCCCGCCAGCACTCCCGAACTGCTTTTGGGGTGCCAGGTGGAGTGGAACTGGGCTGTGGGCGGGGGCAGATGCGGTGCCTGTGGCGGCTCTTTGTCTCTGCTTAGCTGCCGCCTCTGAGTCTGCAGCCAGGTGCCCAGCGGTCTTGGGCTCACCTGGCCAGGAAGGCCTGCAGCCCGCAAGAAACTGGAGTGGGAGTGAGTGTGAGCTGGAGTCCGCTGATGCCTGCGCTTCTGCTCTCACTGCGATGACCCCAGGCTTGCTGACCGCTGCTTCCCTCCACCTCCCAGACTCTTCCCTCAGGCCCCTTCTCTCTCTCTTTAAAGATTTATTATTTATTTATGCACACAAGAGCTGGGGTACAGGCCAGAGGTGCGAGGGCTGAGAGGGCTCACCAGAGACAGAGCCAGGAACAGAAGAGGAAACACTGCTGAAGGGAGCAGTGGGTGCGGCAGGAGAGGTCTGCTGCGCCATGTGGGTCCCTTCCCTGGCCGGCAGCAGGGATTGAGCTCGTGCTGCAGTGGCTGCGTTTTGCTTCATAGGGCGCCGCTTAACCATTTGCACCAGCAGGGAGGCCCCCCCCCCCCAAGTTCTCTTATCCCTGGAACAGCTCAGGGAAGAGGATTCTGGGCCAGGTACCTGTACTTTATAGTCAGGTGGACGCAGCGCAAACCCCCGCAACTTAATAATCTGGCATCAAAGACTGGGCCTGGGCCCGGCCTGCCAGAGGCTCAGCCTGCAGAGCCAGGGCAGTGGCGTGGCTGGTCCCCTGTGCCTCACGGTGGGCCCCTCCGCTGGGGAGTGGTCTGGGCCCACTGCTGGTGGCGCTGCATGCCCGCCCCTCGCTGTCCCGTCTCCGGCGCTGATCGTCCCAGCAACAACAGCTCCGGCCAGGGGCGCTGTCCCCAAAGGGCCTGCCATTTCCCGTGGCGCGAGCGTCCTCTCTGTCTTGTTCATGTCTGATCAGGGGGTGTCGGTGCTTGTTCTCCCTCCTCTCCTCTGAGAGGGCTTCCAGGAGGTTTCCAGAATTGAATGCGTGCAGACCGGAGTCAGAAGCTGTCGTGCTGGGGACGCGCTCAGACGCAGCACCACTCCTGTTCACCCCCAGCTCTGTGAGACACCCCCTTTCCTGGGTTTCTGCCACCAGCCGGCCAGCGAGACTTGGGGGTGCCGTCGACGGTCGCCTGAGCTGCTGGAAAACACCGGGCTTTGTGAGCGTTAGGGGCCTGTGACGCTGAGGGCTCTGTCACGTTTGGAGGTCAGTTCTGCTGTTTCGCCCTATGACCGCAGCTTGCCCCTCAACGCCGTTCTGGCATCTTCGTGTGTGGGGGGCGTACATCCTCACCTCAGCTCCATCCTGAAACTTTCCTTTTTCCAGTCCACTGAGCCTCACCTGCTGCGCCAACCCAGGTCGGATTTCCCAGGGAGCACGTTCCACCCTCGGCCTCTCCGTCCTGTTTCTTTGCCATATTCTATTGCAATAGTCCCTGCCGAGCCCTGTCTCCAAGCCCGGGGCTCCCAGCTTGCTGGGGGAATCTGCAGTGGGCCACCCAGTGCCTCATCTCTGAAAAAAGGGCCCCTTGCCCTGCTGTGATTTCCTTTCCCCATCTGTGTGCTCCCTACCCAGCCCCTGTGACCGGGACTTCCAGCGTCCGTGCCAACGACTCGCCTGCTTGGCCCTCCTTCAGGGTCAGGCTCCAATGCCCACGCCTGCTCCCTGCACCCTACCGCCAGCCTGGAGGCACCTTACCTTTCGGTGCACAGAGGAGAAAGCTCACTCAGCCAGACATGAGTTTGGTCCCCTCTGGTCCTTCCCCGTCCCCGGAAATGTCCCCACCACGCACCCGGATGTTCAAGTCAAGCCCGGGTCAGCCCGATTCCTCTCTGCCTCACTCATTTTATGCACTAGAGTGTCCCAAACCCGCCTGCGCCCAAAGGGGCACTTCCCCCAGGCGGCCATCCATCACCTTTTACTCCATCTGCTGTAACTGCCTCTTTATTTTGGGGTCCTTGCTTCCAAATTGGCTACAATCCATGTCTCACACAGTCGAGGTGGACTCCAGCACCCCCTAGTTTATGGGCTCCCGTTTCCCCCAGAACCGAAGCCTCCGCCCACTCCTTCACTACAGCGCAGTCGCCCTGATCTCTTTTCCATCGTTTGGACAGACCCAGCCGGCTCCACCTCCCTGTTCTCGTGCAGTTGGTCCCAGAGCTCCCACGCCCGCCGCCCCCTCTCTGGCCTGAACCCAGAGGGGACTTTCTCCAGTGGGACCTTGCTGACCACATGGCTGAGGGCAGCTCGGCTGCTCCTGGCCGTCACGTCGGCGATCTCATCCCTGTGCACCCACCCGCACGGGTTATTTCCTCAGTCTCTCCTTCCAGGAACACGGCTTACTGCAAGCAGGGACCCCCCGGCCGGCGCTCCAGAGTGAGCTTCCCCTGTGTGTCCTGCTTCTCTTCTTACCTGGGCCTCTCTCTCTCATACCTTTGGTCATCCCCCTCCTATCTGCCCCTCTGCAAATCCCGCAGCAGCACCCCTCTGTCTCCCTGGGATGCCTGGGTTTGGGTTCAGCCTGCCCCCACGCTTCTGCAGGTTTGAAGTGGGCTTTTCCACCCCAAAATTGAGACCTACCCCAGGAATCTGCTGTGGATGTTGTATGCAGCATGCAGATGTGGGTTCCACCCCAGAGCTCGCTGCCTGCGGGCCCAAGTGGTCGAGTCTGCCCCTGGGTCAGTCTGCACCCCAACCCTTCCTTCACTGACTTCTTGCATTTCCAGAATTTGAGCTGTGGGCTAGAACTCTCTCCTGGACTTTTTCCTAATTGGCCGTGGTTTCTGTCTCTCTGTCTCTGTCTCTGTCTTCCTTCTTACATCTGCTGGTGTCTCAAAAAAAGGAACTTGCTGTGCCTTTGTGCTCCCCCCCCCCCCCCCCCCCCCCCNGAACTTGCTGTGCCTTTGTGCTCCCCCCCCCCCCCCAGCTCCTACCCCGCAGTTGCACCATCGACTCCACAGCTCACCCCCCACGGGCAGGTCTCTCTTCTCTTCGCCCACCTCCCTCCGTGCATGTGACACCACATTCATTTTGGGCCCAGGAATCTTGTGGGAGTTTCCGTTCTGCCACCTGTTGAACCTTTGAACTTGTGTAACGCTCAGTGTCTCCGCGGTGACGCCTCTCACCCTCAAGTCTATCAATGGATCCTTCTAGCACGCATCTCAGAGCGGCTCCCTTTCTAGTCCAACGTTCTCTTCGTGTTCCTCCCCTGCCGCCTTTGCTCTTATTTTAATTCTTAGTGTTTCTCCCCTGTCACCTTTTAGAAGGTTCTGGACTGGCTCCCAGAAGGCCTGCTCTGCATACATTCCTCTACCTGCTCTTCAGCACACCTGGGGCTGTGCCTGGGCCCCGCCCTTGAACTGCACCTTGTTCTTCAGTGTCTCCATCTGCCCCACCCCCAGCCACTGCTCAGAGGCAGCTCAAATGTTGACACTGCATAAAACTCCTCACTAATCCCTTTGGGTAGACACACCCTCACTCCTGAACCCCTTGGCCCTGGCTAATACCTCTCTTGGCTACTTAGGTTCTTTCTTCTGTCACAGTTCTCATACACACGCATGCCTCTTCACATGCCACCAGTCCCTTAAGTGGAGATCCAGGGACTGATTTCCTTTCTCTTTTGAATAGCACCTAGTACAGGGACCTCTTGCTCAAATGTTGCTTGTTGGGCGAGTGATAGTATCTTCTGTCTAGTGCATCTCAGGGAGGTCTTAGCTGCACCCCTTCTTTTCTTAATGATTATAAGGCCTGCTCTGGTAGAACCTTGTTTGCGTTTGGCTGGGATCTTGAAGTGCTGCCATATGTGACTTCATTATACGGCCTCTGATGGCTGTAACTTGTTTAATGTGTGCATTGCTGCATTTTCATCACTTAGGGACTGTCTGCATGAAAGCTGGCACCATCCCTTCCTGCCAGATCACTCAGCAGCAGACATGGAGAGACAAAGGTTTTTCGTGTGTGTTTTTGTGAGTCAGAGACTCCAATAAAAGTGCAGTGAGAATTTACAGATTTGACCTTCTTGGTGTTCCTTTCTAGCTCATGTGTGAACTGGGAAGGTCATGGGAAAAGCCAGAGACCCTCCCCCCACCCCTCCCACTCAGTCTCTAAAGGTCTTGTAAAGATATGGGAGGAGGGTGAGGCGCCCTTTTACAAACCGAAATAGCATCAGCGCTTTAGTTTCTGTGGGTCAGCTCTACCTGTATTGCTGGAATCAATAACCGCCAATACTTATCTTACAAATGGCTCAGATTGGAAAGCAGATTGCTTCTAGGCAGCTTGGGGAGATGATAAAATTTGAGCAATAATAGAAACAATTTCAAAAGTCCTATGCAGACACACCGTACTCTGCGGGTCCTGATTTAGAATAATGTTGATGATAAACCCACAAAATAAAATCTATTTCCCAGGGATACCGCACAGGGGAAGGAGAGGGTAGGTAAATACAGTTTAGTCTTCATTAGCCTGACTCTTAGTGATTCCTGGTGGTTGCCGGGAGCACTTGCTGAAAGAAACATTGCAGCAGTAGTTTACCTTTGAGAACTTGTCTGACTTTTCTTGCTCAATCATCCATCCTTTCTACACCAGAGAAGAAAGTTGAAGGCATTTAATTATTTTCTGGAGTACATCAAAGGCAGGGAAATGGTGATCTGGAAACTGTTACCTCTTGGTTGTTAATTATCTCTGCTGTTGAAAAGAGCAGTGGAGCTTCCAAAAGTCCCACCTATATGATTTTAGGATACATTTTACTCCACCCTTTTTGAATATGAATGGTGAGATGTAGCCTTGGTGTCATTTAGAATAATGAAAGCAGTGTGTGGGGAAGACAAAGGAAGGAGGAGTTACTTTTCACAGTCTTATTACTTTGTTTCCCCCACCTGTCTGTTCTCACCTAGAAGAAACAGTCTTAGTAACTCACTTGTTACTGTGCTGTCTATTTGTAGCCATTGCCCTTGTTGGATGTAAAATATTTTATAGGGGATTTCAAGCTGTTTCTTCTCCCTACTCAGAGCAAAACAGACACAATCAACAGAAGGTGGTGATATTACCGAGCAAACTGAGGTACAGCCCAGGACCCCCAAATCTGCCTGCCCTAAATAGGTTCTGCCATCTACTGCATCAAGAGAGAAGAACTTTAACAGAATTGGTGTGCAATAGAGAGAAGAGAAAGATTAACCTTTTAGCCTCTTGGTATTTACTTCTTGCTTAGCTTCTCAGCCACTTACCTCCCTACCCTACTGTGCTTAAATAAGCTTCCCTCTAGTCGGTTGCCTTGAGGGGGGAAGTACTGGTAATTGATGGGTTGTTTCTCTTCTGTTGTCTTTCTTTCCTACCATCTTGGCTCCTCACACTATGACTTTTTTAGAGGCGCTGGACTTCAATTCTTGTATTCTTGTCCCCTGGCTTGCTGGAAGTTCTGAGCTACTAACTTCTTCCTAGTCTTTGGCCTACACCACTTAAAAACTGGCAAATGTCTAAGAGAAAAGACAGTGATTTGTGTGATTTCTCTCATCCCCTTTGATCATGGATATCTTGATTACTCACCAGTGCATTCAATTAGCTGTACCTTTAACCCAACTTTTGTAATAACGGGAAAGGGGAGAGTGGATCTGATACAACTACTTGCTTATAGCAGAAAATTGTCAAGTGGAAATCTCAGCTATTGGTCTCCATCTATTTCAAACTATTGAGACAACTTGCACTGAAATACACATGCATGCAGTAAAAATCTTAAAATAAGGGTGGAGAAAAAAAAAAAGCAGAGGGCAGTAGGGAAGGCAGAGCAAGGTGTGGAGCTGGAGGAAGGAGATAATCATTAGGCCTTTAAACCATGGATGGTGTCCCTAGTTGACCATCAGATTTAATACTGGACTTCCCTGAAGCTAAAGCATGAAGGGATACTGAATTTTTTATGTGTTGGGAAAACAGGAAGTTTGAGATACGGCAAGGAGTGATGAGGTTGGTAGTAAGGACTGTGTTAGGGTGTCTGTTGGTCGGTTGGCACGGGGAGTTAGGAGGCATGGCGGGCTCTTGGACTTGACGAAGAGGAGCTGATCTGATCAGGGCATTGACAGTGGGGTGCGAGGCCACCTAGTAAGGGGGGTTGAGAATGGTTTGGCATAGAAGCCTGGTACCACCTCATCAATGTAGCCATCAAGTGCCCTTATTTTGTCTTACACATGAGAGATAGTCCCAGGCTGTGGTGACTGACTTGAGCAGTAAGAGATCCCTTTTCTTTTCTTTTTTAATTTCTTTTCTTGTTTTCTGGAGGAAGGGACTATACAATGGATGGTCCCTCAACAAGTAATTTTTTCCTGGTAATGAATTTTTTTAAAGATAGATCTATTTATTTATATTTACTTATGTACAAAAGAACTGGGGTACAGGCCAGAGGCGCTGGGGGTGAGAGGATCCACCAGAGCCAGAATGGGGAACAGAACAGGGTAAAACAGGAGAGGTCTGCTGCGCCCTGTGGGTCCCTCCCTGGATGGGGATTGAACGCATGCCCATTGGCTGGCAGTAGTTTGATAGTGCTGAGACTTTAATCCCTGCACCGCCAGGGAGGCCTTCCTGGTACTAAATGTTAAGGGAATTTTATCACACGGATCCTCGCATCATTGAACAATGCAACAGTGTCCTCAGTAGTACTTTTAAGGTTGATAAAGAAATCCTTTTCATATGAGGGATTTTTTATATTGTCCATGAAAGCCAATGAAACCACTTTTAATGGAGACAAAACCAGCAGAGTCCAGGTACCAAAGTGTTTGGGATGCTTAGTTTGAATGGTGGAAGGTTTGGAAAACCAGAGGAGACTCTTGTTCTTTTCCCCTCAGTTATCAACTGTTACAAGAGGTTTTGACAAAAATTGGCAATGTGTGGGGAATGCAAATGATCTTTTTTGATTTGAAAAGAGCCAAATGCTTTACTTTTTTATATTCTATTTATTTTTAAAAATATTGTTATTTCACAATATTAGAGGAAATCTGTACTAAATACCAGATTGCTGATAGCAAGTTGAAATTCTGTTACCAAATTTAAAATTTTGTTTTGTGTGCATGAGGGATCCTCCAGTACTGCATGCAAGACTTGCTTGGGTGTATAGCTTTTTAGATTCGAATTTGATCTTTCAAGCATCTGTTCATATCTGCTTTATTTTCCCCAGAGTTACTGTAAAAACTGCTGTGGAAGGTTCTTTGCAGGTTGAGTTGGAATGTGGAGGCAGCGATGCCCAAACGATGATCCTGGGGAAACCAGGGAAGGCTTCATGGAGGAGGTGGTGCTAGGACTGCTAGGAGATTGCTGGGAGGGCCTTTCAGATGACAAGGGCACAGAGACAGAGGCTTTGGGGCGCAGCAAAGTGTGGTATTTCCAGAGAGTGAAGGGCCATTGCTTATTGGAATATAAATAGGCATGACAGGGTGGGACGGGGTAGGCAACAAAGCTGGAGTGGTATTTGTGGGCCAGGCATGAGGTCTGTTCTGTGTCTTCTATTCATTCACTCATTTAGCCAAATATTTTGAACAGCGACTGTACACCAGACCCTGGTTTAGGCACTGGTATTCAATAGCGAGGGAAAAACCATCACAGCTCATACAGAATATTCCAGTGGGAAGAGACAGACAATAAACAGTTAAAACGTGTAAGCGTCCATGAAGTATATCAGGTGCACGTGACAAGGACATTTGGCAGGTGCAAGAATGGGGGTGGGCTGCGAACGTAAGGTGGTCTGGAAGGCCTCACAAGTGGCATTGGGATGAAGACCTGAGGCTGGCAGAGAATGACTGTGCTGTGCAAAGGCTCTGAGGTTGAAGGTGGTCTGATTGTGCAGGAAACCTCAGGAGGAAAGCATGAAGTGTGGCGGAGGGAGCTGGGGAGAGCGTCAGGGAGGATAGTTTGAGAAACAAGAGGCCAGGTCCTGTGCAGTCTTGCTGGCCTCTGCGAGCATGTGGCTTTGCTCTGAGCTCAGAAAGTTCTGAGCGGAGTGATGACTAACGCAGTAGAAGGTTTAAAAAGATCACTTTCCCTGCTGTGTCGAGAGCAGAGGGCAAGAGTGGAAGCTCGGGGGCCAGTGCAGAGACTGTTGTAGTAATTCAGGGAGCAGATTGGTGGCCCGAGGCAGGGGGACAGAGTGGGGGTGTGTGGAGCTAGCTCGCGTCACGCAGGTGTAAGGAGCTGCCGAAGACTAGGCCAGCAAAGTGACATATGATTTGTGCGTTAAAAAGACGTGGAAGGATTGGCGAGCTGAGACGGGGTGCTGAATCAGTTCCCATCCTCCCGTCACTAAGAATAAGGAGACACCTTAAGAGAATGTAGTTTTATCCCTGGGCCCGCTGGACACGTTGCTCTTGCTGGCCCATTTCTCGGCAAGGGAAAGGAAGTGTCAGCATTTACACATTAGGAAATGCCTGTGTAAGTTTTGCCAAGGGGGCGAAGGGCGTGACTGTGATCAGTTTACTCTAGAGGTGGCCTGCGAAGCTTCGCGCTGCAGACCCTTCCCACGCACAGGGCCCGTGGGTGCCTCCCAGCTCTGTAAACGTGCACTGCCCGCAAGTCAGAGGGACGCACAGTGACAGTCTCCATTTCATAGGTGAGGATGCCCAGGCAGAAGAGGGCTCGGCACGAGACTGTGTTACCTCTTAAGAGTGTCCACCGCAACCCTCCCTCCTCTCTTTGAGGGATACAGGATTGTCTGGTCATCTCTAAAATCAAATGTAAAAAAGAGCTCACGCCTTCACTGCTAGGTGGTTCTGTATTATTTAATACTCTGAGGTGCCAGTGACAGATTGGCTGAAGGAGCTTAAGTGGGATGAGCAGTATCACAAGACACTAAAGTGTTCAGCAGGAAGGGGTGTGTGTGGGTGGGAGGAGGGGTGTCCAGGTGAGTGTGGAACGATGTAGAAGGTGTTGCTCAGTGATGCCGTCAGAGCACCTGGGCGCCTTCGCCCCACCCTCTGGCTCAGCATGGGCTGCGGGTCAGGGGCCCGAGTCAGGGGGCGCCTTTCAGCAAGTCATCTTCGTAGTAACTGCTCCCGTAACGAGCAGTGTTTTCCGGAGCCTCGCACACGGGCCAGGAGGGTTCTGAGGACTAGGTCCCAGCCCCAGCGTCCATCTCTGGAACCAGGTGTGTGGGGTGAGCCCCGTCTGAGGGATGTTGGGCTGCACCCACACAATTGCCGGTGACTTCTCTGGAAGTGCCAGGTGAGAGCCGGGACCAGCAGTCCCTAGACCAGCGACTCTTCCTCGTGACAGACCTTATTCTGGTGCGATGGCATATGCAGTGACCCTGTGGGATCCCACTTGGGGTATATTTTGAGGGGGAGGGGGATATAATTGAACCGTAACAGATGGTAAAGACACAATTAAAAGTAAGTGGCGGAAGCTCCTGTCTCCTGGTGTCCTTATCACCGGGTGTTCCGCTTCAGGCCCTCAGTGGAGCCTCCTGTTGACCCAGCTGAGGAAACCAGAGCTAAGAGCAGTGGGCGCCCAGATTCGAGTGCAGTCTTGGCTTCGGCCCTTGCCTCCGCGCTACACCTGTTCATAGGGTATCGGGGAGGGCCCGGGCTCAGGCGGGCTGAGCTGAGCCATCAATACAGGCGGTAAATGTGCTTCAGGGTCGTGAAGGTCATGGCCATGAAGATGCTCTGAAGCTTGGAGGAGTAGCTGGGGCATGCTCTCTCCTTCCTTGGGCAAACCAGCGCCCCTGGGATGGTGCCACCTCACACCTCCCGTAATACCTGGTTGCCGCCACAGGGCTGATCCCTCAGGCCTAGGGGTCTGTGGGGCTTGTGGTCTTGGGGCAGAAAATGCCCGTGAGTTCTTGGCTTTGTCCATCCGCTCGTCCGACGCACTGCTGCATTCCTCCTCACTCCCAGCAACCGGCCAGAGGCCCTCTCTCCTCTTGTGCTTCCTGCTCCTTATCCTGAGTTAGATCAGAGTGAAGAGTAGAGAGGAGGAAATGAGCCAGAAAATAGAAAATTAATACTTGGTAGAGTCGTCATATTTTAAAATTAATTTATAGGCAATGTCAGATTACTGGAGTTAAATCGTTTTATCAGCAGGCTGCTCTGGGCGTTAGAAACTGGCGTCCGTCACTGTAAACCCCGTCTCAAGGCCCCGGGAACGGTCTCCAGGGACGAGGGCTGCTACAGGGTGGGTAGAAGTGTAAATACTGGATTAGCTGTGTCCTCCTCTTTCACACGAAACCTCAAATATTTCTCCATCACACCGAGCCGTAGCGGCATGTTAAATAGCAGTGGGAGGGAGGAGAGACTTGGGTTTAGGGTTAGTCTGCTTTCTAGACTAACTTCAGCCCTGCCCATCCTGGACATCTGCTGCATGACAGGGGCACTTACGTCAGGGTTCTGGGCATGAGCTGGCCCCTTGCTGCCAGACACGGGCGGCCACTCCCACGTCTGCACGCCCCCCCCCCCCCCCCCCCCCCCCCCCCCCCCCCCGCCGTGCACATGCGCAGGAGCACCCACGGGCTCCTGGAAGACCTGCTGACCCGGGCCTCCCTGTGTCGCTGCAGCTCTCTCGCGGGGCCGCGTGGTGAAGGTCCCCTCGGGGAGCCTGGTGCGCGTGGTGGGCACCGAGCTGGTGATCCCCTGCAACGTCAGCGACTATGACGGCCCCAGCGAGCAGAACTTCGACTGGAGCTTCTCGTCCTCGGGCAGCAGCTACGTGGAGCTGGCCAGCACCTGGGAGGCGGGCTTCCCGGCACAGCAGTACCGGGAGCGCCTGCGGAGGGGCGAGATTCAGCTGAGGCGGACGGCCAACGACGCGGTGGAGCTGCTCATCAAGAAGGTGCAGCCTTCAGACCAGGGCCGCTACAAGTGCTCCACCCCCAGCACGGACGCCACAGTGCAGGGCAACTACGAGGACACGGTGCTGGTTAAAGGTAGGACACCCTCTCGGGGCCCCCAGGGGCCAGGCCCCTCATGCCGCTCTGCTCCCAGCGGCTCTGTCCAGATGCTTAACCCCTCGAGGCTCCGCTCCCTCCTCTGTCTAATGGCTCCCTCTTTCCCGAGTCAAAGCAGAGGGTGGGCCAGCAGGCCTCCAAGGCCCTTTCTCCTCCCTCCACCAGGATTCCGCACCATCCATCCCTGGGGAGTTGGAGGTGGCATGTAGAGGGCTGCCTGCACCCAGTGAGTCCAACTGCCGGTTCTACCTCTTCCTTAGAGGTTGTGCGGGCACCGTGGGTCAGCTCGTATGAAGCCTCAGAGCAGGGTCGGTAGGCGTTCAGTGAAGGTGAATGAGAGGAGGGTGACAGTTTATGGGCACGACAGAGCCGTCAGAGCTCATCATGACGTCTTTGTGCCCATCATGATGTCAAGGTTCCAGAACCCATCACTCGTATGGATTATAGGTAGAGAAATACTGATGAGTTTGCTGCTGGCTCATTGTCCTGGCTGTTGAAGTAATCACACCATGAATATCTGGAATACTTTGGGTAGGTTTTGTTTTCTGTGGCCCAAATCCTGTTATATTTATTCACACATTCAATTCTCTGAATCCAGTAAAGAAGGTGGTTCAGAATATTTCCCTAATTTACACATGAAGAAATGGAAGAGCATAGGTTAATTACTCACCTAAACCCACACAACTAGTTGGTAGAGGAGCAAGAACAAACAATTATGATTTGGAGCTAGCCAAATAGAAACATTATTATTGTTGTCTTATTATTACTTAATTGTGCATTTATTTGTTCCCTGTCTTGTTTCGAAAAGAATTTATGTCAGAGCAGGAGCGTATTTAAACCATCTGGAAGATAGAAGATATGTGACAGAAAGAGGGTTGGTCCAGGCATTTGTTTTCCCTGTAAGGATTTATAGCCCCTCCACATTTCAAGTACCGCTCCCCCTTTCCACTGAGGAGGGGATGAAACAGCCATACCTGTTATGTAGGTAATAAAACATCAGACCACTTTTTCCATGACCTCTTCCTTGTTTTTATAGAACAATCCAAACACACTTTATCAGAAGGCAGTCCTACAGGGTGCTCCCTGCATAGTCCTCACATGTGTTCCACCTGCCACAGCAGGTGCCCTTGGTCTCCCCCGGAGGGGTGGGAGAATAGTCGTCTCCCCAAGCCCCTGTGTCTTTCATTTCTTCTCCAGTCTTGGGATGGCAGGAGCAGGGCGAGGCCCTTGCAGGCTCAGGGAAACAACGGGATGGCTGGAAGGAGGCAGCTGACCACCCAGGGGGGTCTCTGGCGGCTGCCAGGCCCATCCCAGGGTCTCTGACCCTCAGCTGCTTGGTCTCGAAACGGTCCCTTCGTGACCCGAGAGAGAACCGGCCTTGAGAACCGAGTCACGTGGTGGACCCCCGCAGGCTGATGCACACGCTGGAAGGCCGTTCTGCGGGGGCTGGGCCTTGGGGTGTCTGCTGAGATGTGTGCTCCTCTGCCATCTGGGGCAGCCCCTTCTGGAGCACACTGCCGTAGCTTCTGCGAGTAGGCTGGTGGGAAAATCCAGAGGTGGTGAACAGCGCTCGAGGCCCCTTTGTCCGTTTCCCAGCAAGCCTGAGATGGCGCCTGCCCCGGGGAGGCCTCTCTGCTCACTGCTGCCCTCACGGCCGCTCTGCCGCCCCGTTCTGGTGGCTAGAGCCCTCTCTCGTCCAGTGACCTCAGAGAAGAGCTGGCTGAGGCAGCAGACGTCCTTGGCCGGTCCCTGCCCCGCAGAGGCCCTCTGCTCTCCGGGCCCCTCTGGGCCTCTCCTGGGCCTCAGGCCGCAGGGAGCTCCCATCTGCTTTGGCTCTTTGTGGCCCAAGCTGCTTCAGCACCTCCAAGATGCTCTCTCTGGCCCTGTGTCCTAATGCAGGTGCGAGTTATGCTGGTGATTATTGCGGTTACTGTCATCTGTACAGATAAGGAAACTGAGGCCAGAGGGGTGACTTCACTTGCTTAGTGCAGCCCAGGCACCGCACCCCAGGGGGGGTGTTCACCACCCATTGCTAGCAGAGGGTCTTATCGAGGCCTCTTAGGTGGGAAAACGTGCCCCGGGCGTGGGGGAGGGGATGCGGAAAGCGCCCGACTGGACAGGAGGGCGCAGGGGCGGGAGCTTGCTCACGTGCACGCGGGCCGTGTGCTGACTCCGTGTTTCCCCCTAGTGCTGGCCGACGCCCTGCGCCTGGGCGCGCCCCTGCAGCCGCCCCGGGGCCTGAGCCTGCGCGAGGGGGAGCCCTTCGAGCTGCGCTGCTCCGCGTCCAGCGCGTCCCCGCTGCACACGCACCTGGCGCTGCTGTGGGAGCAGTGGCGCGGCCCTGACCGACGCAGCGTGCTGGCCCTGACGCACGAGGGCAGGTTCCGGCCGGGCCCTGGCTACGAGCAGCGCTACCAGGCGGGCGACCTGCGGCTGGACACGGTGGGCAGCGATGGCTACCGCCTGGCCGTTTCCCGTGCGCTGTCCGCCGACCAGGGCTCCTACCGGTGCGTCGTCAGCGAGTGGATCGCAGAGCAGGGCAGCTGGCAAGAGATCCAAGAGAAGGCCGTGGAGGTGACCACCGTGGTCATCCAGCCAACAGGTGAGCCGAATGTTCCAGACCGTCTATTTTACGGACCAGTGACCTAGGACGGGGTGGGAGACGCAGCCTTTCCTGATGGGAATTGTATCTGCTGCTAGGGGCGGGGGTCTTGCTTGGGGTGGGGCTGGACATGTGAGCCAGGGTGGTGGTTTGGACAGGGGCATGTATATTTTGTGCTGCGGTCCTGTAGCTTCACCCTGCAGCTGCTTTTCACCCGAATTCACAGCCGTGGAAGCTGCGGTTACCTATCGCTGCAAGGTGGTTTTCTTTCCCCCCAAAGATGAAGTCTTCCTGCCAGAATGAGGTCTGGCTTGGTGTCCAGGGGCGTTGGGGTGCAGCTGCCCCATCCCCATCCCCCCTGCCCCTGCTCCCTTTGCTCTATCTTGTCTGGAGTTCCTTGAATCTCTCCCTTCCCCACAGCTGTTGGGGTGTGTGTCTGGCCCACCCCGAGGCCTCTCCTTCCGCTTGGGTGCTCTGGGCATGCCTCAGGTCCCCTCAGATGCACCCCGCCACGGGCCTTCTCTGGGTGGGCCTCGTCTTATCCTGTGTGTCACTTAGCGCAGCCTGGGAGCGCCTACCCTGGGGCCTCTGCACCATGGCCTTGGTCCTGTCACCCGTGAACCAGACTTTGTAAACGATAAGGACACTTGCCCGGCTCCTGCTGCAGAAGTCACTAAGAAAATACAAAATGCGTTTTAGAAAATCCATGAAAACAAAAGAAGAAGAGTGCAAGGGCAGCCAGCCACGACTGAGTGTCCAGCAAGCGTCCAGCGACACCCTGCCAGCTCCCAGTCTGCACTGGGCTTTGGGCTCGGAGGTGCCTGAGGACGGCTACCCGGCCCGTGTTGCCCTGGCGGGGACCGAGCACGAAGGGACGACCTCGGGGCGTGTCCCTGTACCGCAGGGAGACCGCTTGGTTTTCTGGGAGTCAAGCAAATTCCATCCCAGAGCACTTGGCCCCTTGCGGCCGCCTGCTTTGTCAAGCGGGAACACCTGGCTTCCACTCACTTCCTGAGGGTGAATGTGGGCGGCTGCTCTGGTGCTCGGCGGGAAGGGAAGCAGGAAATCATGCACACGGACAGTGCTTTTCCTGCGTGAGCTGCGCTGTCCCGGGCACTTGACCCCGCGGTTACTGCACCACGCGGAGCTGGCTTTGGAGACGGTGGACAGTGGGACTTGGGTTCCTCGGCCATGCAGCCCCTTGGGGCATGGCGGGGGTGGGGGGGTTCCTGCTGTGGAGAGGGCCTGCCTGTCAGTCACCGTCTTGCCCTGGCTGCAGAAGCTGCTTTCCACGTGGACTTGAGTCACCTTCCTTTCCAGAAGTGACCTACCTGGTCTCTGGCAGAGAAACCGCCGATGATGAGCTTGCATAGAACAACCATTCTCGTGGGCAGAAGGGTTAAGCATTTCAGGTCTGCAGCAAGTCAGCCTCTCATGCAGGGATGGCCTGGCTTTGTTAAGTCAGATAAGGCACCAAACCCATCACATACGGTGATGAGCCCTGCATGCTCTGAACCCATTGGCATCTGACTCCCACCTGGCCCCGGGCCTCATCATTTTTCTGTGCCGTGGATTTCATCGACCCGCCCAGACCCTTTCTCAGAATTACCGCGTTTTAATCCCTAACATACATCCGCAGAATGACAAAGGCAAGCGACTCTCTTAAAATGGTTGTCAAACTATTTTTAAAACAAATGTATTGCCTAATATTTTGCCTTATTAATGCATTCAATATTAAGATAGTGGCAGGCCTATCTACTGTAATTTCTAAGTGGCAGTGAATGAAAATGATATTTCAAGATGTCTGCAACAATGTGAAAGGAACTATAATAAGACATGAGCTGTGATTTCCAGTGGGGTCTTTGTCCCAGGGGCAGACCGTACTCATCGCTGTGCTGTTTGCTTTCATAATGAGAAGGAGATTTTATACTGTGGGTAGAGGTTAGTAAAAATGATCTCCCCCCACCCCCACCCCCACCCTCCCCCACCCCTGCGCCCACTTGGTGTGTTCCGAGGACGGCTCCATCACCTCACCCAGGAGCCGTGTCCCCGCTTGGCTGTGTCCTGTGTGAGGACTCCTGCTCGGTGCAGGTTTAGCGTCTAATTTATGGACCCGTTATGACCAGCAGGATGAGGCCCGCAGCCCCTCTGGCCACGTCTGAGGCCCCTTCTTTAGGGCCCCTTGGAAATGGTTCTTTCTCCCCCTTCAGCCTGCTCATCGTCCCTCCCACGAGTGAAACCTCCTACTAAGCCACCGAGACAGTGGAATATTCCACCAGTATTTCTAGATCTGAGAATGGGCCTTCCTCAGCCATGTACTGTCCCCCTCTGAGTGCACTGACCTCCTCCTGAACCTTCTTTATTTCCGGGGGCTGGTGGCCAGTGCCCGGTGGCCGGCACGGGGGGCTGGAGTGATGTCCCGGTCTCCCGACCACGAGCATCATACGCGGAAACCACAGCTCGGCTCAGCCAGCAGTGTCCACGCTGAGCCCTCGCCAAAGACGTCCTCAGAATTACCTCTGGCCCCTTCTAAAGGGATGAGGCGAAGAATTGGGGGGTGGGCTGGAGGTGAGGAATTCGACTTAAATTCCTTTTCTAATACTAGGCCTACCTCACATTCTGCCCTCTTCAAGGTGGATCTTGAACTTGGCCTGATCACTTGTTTGAAACGTTGTCAGACTTTGGAGATACTTGTGTGAAGTAATTTGCTGCAGAGGCCTGGGCTGTGGGCTCGGGCCTGATCTGAGGGGCTCGCTGGAACCAGCTCGTGCCTCCATGTGAACCCTGGAGGTTCTGGCCATTTATCACCCAAGCGCTGGTTCCCACAGCGTTACCGTGAGCTGGATGCTTTTCTGCTTTCAGACGTTCAGCTTCTTTTCAGAATCCTCTGAATAAAGTAAAGTGTTTCCACGTGAAAAGCTTTGACAGGAGGATGCTGGAACCTCCGGGACGGTGGCATGTGCGCTAAGCTACTTCTCCTCTTCCCGCTAGTGAGCGAGGGCGGTGGGGTGGGGAATCTAGAGTCCTCATGTTTTGGTTTAGAGCAGGCACCTGTGCCTGACTCCAGGCGGGGCTGGCTTGTGGGGTAGACAATGCTTTCCAAGACCTGTGTCTTGAAGACTGGGGAGGCACGCTGGTGTGTGCTTCTGCTTAGGCTGCTCCTCTCTTTACTGCACCCTCACCTCCTACGTGGTCCTGACTGACGGCAGGTGCCAGTCAGAACAGAGTTAAGCTTTCTCAGTAAATCACCCAACAGCATGCACTTGGTGAAATGTATAATTTCTTCTGTGATGCTCAGCTGACTTCTTTCCAGCTGAGGGTATAACAGTTATAAGCAGCCCTCCTACAGGCAGACTGCCTGGATTGGAATCCCAGCTCTGCTACCTATTAGCTGTATGTTCTTGTGCAAGTTACTTAACTTCTCTGTGTTCCATTTCCTTGTCAGTAAAATGGAGCTATGGGCACATGATAGTTTTTTGGGGAAAATTTTATAATTTCAGTGTTCTTTCTGAGGTGGTAAATGTTCTTATTTTTATATATATAAATTTATTTATTTATGCACACAAGAGCTGGGGTATAGGCCAGAGGCAGGGGTGAGTCACCAGAGACAGAGCAGGGAGCAGAACAGGCAGATGGACTGAAAGACACTGCTGAGGGGAGCAGCGGGGAGACAGGAGAGCTCTGCTGTGCCCTGTGGGTCCTCTCCCTGGCCGGGGATCGAACTCAGGCCATAACAGTGAGATGACAGCCCCAAGACTTAACTCCTAGGCCACCAGGGAGGCCCGATAGGTTCATTTTGAAGGTTAGCAGTTAAAAAGCACTCAGAACGGTCCCTCGTATGTATGTGTCAATGTTCCCTGCTGCTGTGTTTTCATGCAATAAAAAGAAATGCGATGTGTTTTACTAATCAGTCAATAACACCTTCAAGCACTTACAACTCTGCGAAGTCTCGGACTCGAGCGCCGTAAGTAGGAACAAGACAGGAGAGGCCTCAAGGGAGACAGGGCGGAAGGGGCAGAGCCCAGATGACGTACATGCACTCGCTTTTTGTCTTCAAGTTCTGCAGGTGGCCGTGCCCAGGAACGTGTCTGTGGCGGAAGGGAAGGAGCTGGACCTGCCGTGCAACATCACGACAGACCGCACGGACGAGGTCCGGCCCGAGGTGACGTGGTACTTCCGGAGGACGCCCGATGGCTCCCTGCCCGGGCCCCACATGCTGGCTCGGCTGGACCGGGACTCACTGGTGCACAGCTCTCCCCACGTGGCGCTGAGCCACACGGACGCACGCTCCTACCACCTCCTGGTGCGAGACGTCGGCAAAGAGAACTCCGGCTACTATTTCTGCCACGTGGCACTCTGGGCCCCGGGGCACAACAGGAGCTGGCACAAGGTGGCGGAGGCCATGTCCGCCCCTGCCGGCGTGGAGGTGACCTGGCTAGGTGAGTGGCTGGGGGTGGCTCTCAGCCTCTCTCCTTCCTCCCCCCGGGGACCTCGGGAGGAGCCCGTGCTGTGTGTTTGGCATTATTCTGGTTGTCTATCTAGGAGGACAAGTATACTTCAGCCTGGATTGGGAAGCTGGGGGGGCGCTGGGCAGGGGCTGGGGAAGCAAGACTGGTTGCAATAGAACCTGGCAGGCAGGCAAGGGAAATGTTTAGATAATGCGGCTTCAGTTGTCTTAGTATCCTCATCTGAGAGGATATAGTTTCCTTTTGTTGTGGAGATTGACGAGGTCAGGGTGCGCTGAATGACTCTTTGAAATGGATCTTTGTTGGAGGGGAGGCTGTCCTTCTTCTCCCCTGCGCTGAGCTCCTGGGTCCTCTGGCCCTGTGCAGCTGGCCCGCGCAGGCACAGTTTCTCGAAAGCCCAGGGCAGGACCAGAATCCCCAGTTAACGGAACATGCTTTTTTTCACCGAATGCCCTGGAATCCAAGAATGATTTGATGTGCAGGTGCGTGTCCGGTACAGCAGCGACCTCTTGCTGCCCAGGCTCTCGGGCAGGTCACTGCCTTTACCTGGCCAGTGGTCTCACCTCTGACCATCTCACCGCGTTTTATAATGACTGGCGTGTCCGGGAAGACCTCTGTCACGGCCTTACTTCTTTGCGGGTCCCTATGAGCTGGCTACTCGCTGGCCACTCGTGGGCAGTCGTGAGCCATTCGCTGTCTGCACAGCACGGCAGCGCGTTCTCGACGACCTGCGGAGCGGAGCGCCAATCATGGGCCGGGCCCAGGCCACTGTCGACCTAGTTATGTGGCTCTCTCCATGGTGGTCTGGGGGTAACTCTGCCTGCGACAGCTTCAGACACTTTGCTGACGGAAATGGCTCTTGACGTATGGTCACGGTGTCCCTTCCCCGTCCCCCGTGGAACCATGTCCCCCATTCCCACCCCCCTCTGGACTTTATTCCTCGTACCATTGAAGCATGATCAGCTTTCGATCAGCTTTTACTAGCCTGTGTGTTTCAATAAAGGGCACAAGAACTTCTGTTCAAGCAGCGGAGTCTTGCCTTGCAAACCTGCTCCACGGCCGCTGTGTCCCTCATCACGTTCCTGCTGCAAAGCGGCAACAGAGTTTCTGTTGCCACAGTTTTTTATCATTCTCTTTTATTTTAAAGATTTTTATTTTTTTATGCATGCAAGAGCTGGGGTACAGGCCAGAGGCGCAGGAGGTGAGAGGATTCACCAGAGACAGAGCGGGGAGCAGAACAGGCAGATCCACTAAAACACACTGCTGAGGGGAGCAGCGGGGAGGCAGGCGGGGTCTGCTGCGCCATGCGGGTCTCCTCCCTGGCCGGGGATCGAACTTGTGCCGCAGTGGCTGCGGATGCTTCCCAGTGCTGCGCTCAACCCACTGCGCCACCAGGGAGACCCTTTGCTCTGCTGTCTCTTACTCTCCGACACGCTGGCCCTCCAGGGCTGCCTTCTCCAGGTTCGCTTCCGTCTTATGATTAGACACAGGGCACTTAGGCAGGGTGGGGTGGAGCGTGACTCCACTCCGTTATTATGAAGATGGACGGGCCTCCAGGCAGACTCCCCCGGTAAAGCTTGAGCTACTTTCCCCCAGCTGTCCCGAGCCCCGACGGAGTCATCTGGCAATTGCTTTGATTACTAGGAGGGTGATTATTAGCTCCACAGAAGCCAGGCCACCGTTTCCTCCTGCGTGTGACACCCTGCTGTGACACCCAACTTGTCACCAGCTCTCCTGTGACCGCAAGGCAGGCTCTCGCTCGCAAGAGTGGCACAGTCTCTCCCCTTATTTGGCGAAGAAGGGGGAGGCGGCTAGTGGGGTGGGCAGGGAGGGGGGCAGTAGCGAGGAAGCAGAGGCAGAAGGTGCTTCCGAGTCAGAGCGAGACAGCCCGCGTGTCGTCACCCTGGGAGCAGAACGACTCTTTGGTGTCTGGAAAGTGACGGAGCAGGGTTCCTCTGGCGCGCGTTTATTCTGGGCTCGAGCCTGAAGCGCTCGTGTGAAGCGCTCAACTGGACCATGTTGGCCCGGCGAGAGCTCTCCTTAGCAACCTTCAAAATAAAACAGATGTTGTCAGCATCAGAAGATTTTTCATCTCTGGAGCTGCATTTGTCTCTCGCTCTGATCCTTGGAGCACTGTGTGGTGCTGTCCGCCCGCCCCTCCCCCTCCAGCGTGGAATCACAGAGCGAATGAATTTTTTTTAAGAAAGTGCTGTCTGCACTCCAGTGTGAGTGCCCCTTTGAAGTGCTCCCACATCGATCCTGCATGCCCAGGGGAGATGCAGGGGCTGGCAGGAGGCAGGACGGGAGCTCTGGGAGGGAAGGAGTGCTTTTAACAGGGAGGGATTGGTTGGTGGCTGTGTTCTCCAGAGAATGGGAAGAAATGAGACGAGCTGCAGGCAGAGGTTCAGTTATTAGCCCGAGGACCCTGACCTTTGTCTCCCTGCAGAGGGCTGGCACCAGTCATCCAACCCCCTGTGCTCTGCTCAACGGATGGTAGCAACATACCCCGGACAGAGCTTTGTATGCAGTGGCGCTCAATAAATGCTATGCACCACCACCACCACCACCACCACCTGGACAGCACTGCAGTGCATGCACAGGAAAGTGAGACTTGCAAGTAGTAATAGTAATAATAAAAATAATAATCTTCAACCCGTGGACTCTTCAAGGATATTTGCTCACAGCCTTGTGAGCGGTACAGTAACTAGCTGATTCTTCTCTCTCTTCCTCGTAAATCTCGCTGTCCTTCCCCCATGTCTCACGCCATCACAGCTGCTCGGATGCTTGTCCTGAGGCCAGTTGGCACAAGTGCAGTAGAGACCCTTCTCTAGCTCCTCCCAGAACCCAGGGGCCCGTGACCATGTGGGACATGGTGGGTGTGTTTCTCTGGGCTGTGCGCATGGGGGTACTGTGTCACGTGCCCCAGGGGGCTGTGCAGGTATTGGAAGGTGTCCAGGAAAGACAGGCAGGCAGGTGACTTCACGGTGCCCCCCTTGCACAGGCTCGTGGTGCGTGGCGCGGGATGTTGGATGTTGTCACAAGAGTTCTTGACAAGCTGGTTTCCTCTGCAGGTGCCGCATGGAACTCTCAACTTGGCACTTGACACAGTGAAAGTAGTAACTCATCGAACCCTTACTGTGTGCCATGCATATGCGGTAAATACGTGATCCCCTTAATGACCTGGGAGGCAGGCATTGCCTCTGTGGTATCTGAGAATGACTGATCCTTTTTTATTTTTATTTTTTTAATTATTTATCTATGCATACAAGGCTGGGGTATAGGCCAGAGGCGTGGGAGATGAGAAGATCCACCAGACACAGAGCGGGAGCAGAACAGGCAGATGGACTGAAACACACTGCTGAGGGGAGCAGCCGGTGAGGCAGGAGAGGTCTGCCGCGCCATGCCGGGGATTGAACTCCTGCTGCTGTGCCACGGATGCTTCAAAGTGTGGTGCTCAACCCTCTGCGCCATCAGGGAGGCCTCTTTTTTAATTCTTTTTAGGGCTTTGAGGGCTAGGAGTTAGGGAGAACTGGAGAGGGTTCATCTCTGATGGACATGTGACTGCTGGGAATGCTGGGCTGGAGGTCCCCTCCTGGGAAGCTTTCTGGTGTGTGTCCCCTGCACCCAACCTCTTTCGGTCCCCACAAAGCGGCTCATCATCCAGGCCCTCTCTGTGGGACTTCGGTGCTCACAGCACCGTCTCCTCAAGGCGGCCACCCCACTTCCAGCATGGCTGGCTTCTAAGAGGCAGGGGTGGAGGTGTCCAGCTGGAGAACAGCGACCCCCGGGCTCAGCACAGGGTCACCTCTGCTGTTTTCTAACCATGGAAGCCATCACCTGGTCTGGCCAAGTTGGAAGGGGTCGAGAAGGAGACCGTCTCTTCGTCGGGGAGAGGCAAGGTCACACTGCAGGTGACCTGTGGGCAGGAAGTACTGCTGTCCTCATCTTTGGAAAATAGACAATCACAGTGGTTAATACTTGTTTCTTTTATTAAAAAAAAATGTTCGGGAGGACTGAGAGAGAGCGAATGCTGGCCCAGGATTGGTCCCTCAAGTCCGCTTCCATGCATACGTTTTTGACCTTGGCAATCAGCTTCTCTTGAAGCTTAGGGCATAGTCTAAAGGGCTGGGTGGTCCTTGTCTTCATTTTCTTGGGGCTGGTGCACTGAGAAGAGGGGTTGATGATGAATTGGGGTCTTCCCGTGCTCTATTGTGTTACCCAGAGACCAGGGCAATGATGTAAATTCTATGTGGACTTTTTCTTGGCAAGTCCAAACCACGTGCACCAGCTGGAGGGCCATGATGGTTTTTCAGAGTGTAAGAAAAGTCTCTTTTGCTTGGAATTTATGTCCTATTTTTGAAGGGGAAAAAAAGATTTAAGTTGGCTTCAAAAATGAAGCACATGTTAAAGCAGCAGACAAAAATAAAATCAAGATCAAAAAGGGTCGAAATGAAAAATCAAAGACTAGCGATTGCAAGGTGGTCGTGGTAAATCAGTTACTGCCTTTAAGCCCTGAATTTGCCCCTGGAGTTCTGAAGAGCTGAGGCAAAAAGATGCGATTATCCTGTTCTCTCATGAAGGAAAGCAAACTCTTTAAAAGACACAAACTTGGTGTTGGCTCTGAATAGATCATGTGCTTTTTATTTAAGGGACCTGGATAACATTAATGGACGTTGCTTCCGACTGTCCTTGGACAAAAGGCTCTACGTGATTGTTTAAATGGATCTTTCTTTCGTCCACTCTCTATACAAGCTGAGAGCATAAATCTTAAGTGTGCGAAGGAGTTTTCTATAAGAAGCTGTGTGACTATGGGGGACAAGTGTTGCTTTGTGTTGATCCAATTTAGTATATGGCTAAAAGGACGGAGAATCTGGAGGCAGGGCTAGCTAATCTGCATATTAAGCCATCTCTCTCTGCTATCAGATGTCTTAAATGAGCCTTTGGCAAGAGTTGGATGCTAATCAGTTCATGGTTGAGTTCTCTGCTCAAAGTCCCAGGCTTGTGTGGTGTTAATTGGAGAGGGTTCCACGGGCTCCGGGTGCAGGAGCAGGAGGAGGCAGAGCTGAGTCCTGCCTTCGGCTTCTGAAGCTGCTTTGCATTCTCCCCACCAGAGGCCTGTTCCCTGTCCCCTCTTCTAGCAGCATGCCAGCCGGGAAGGTAATTATTTTTGCTTTAAAAGGAGCTGTTAATCTGCTAAGTACTTGGTGGAGGCTTCAGAATTCTGTGCCATCTATAGCAGCTAAGATTTAGATCTGCAGAATTTTATAGGCAGCTCTCAACACTGTCTGTCCAGGGCTGTCTGAAGGCGGAAGAGCACATGGTGCGCACCCAGTCTGGCTCCCTTTGCTGCCCGCCCCCCCTAGGTGTGCTAGCTCAGGTGTGTTGCTTAAGGTTTCTGAGCTGCGACTTTGTTGGTTCCACAGGTTAGTGTGTAGAAAGTGTTCAGCAGTGTCTGACAGCGGTGATGATGGTGATTTCCGTGTGTGGGGGGTAGTGTCAGTATGGAACATTCTCTTCCCCTGTAAATTATATTTTACATTTTTATTGCAGTCACCTTGGTTACAACAAAAGTTTCAGGTGTGCAGCATTGAAACGCAATGTTCCCACCAAGTTCTTACCCGAGTAAGACGCAAGAGTATCTGTGTTCTGATAACAGCTGCGCCCCAGGAGAAGGGGCTCCACGTGCCTTCTGCCCCTCTCCTGCCCCGGCCTCCCAATCTGGGAACTCACTCTTCTCCTCTGGGAGGAGTGAGAGAGATTGAAGAGGAGAGAGGCACGTGAGTGCTTCATTCGAGAGATGGCCTCTTCACTGCTCTAAACGGCTACTGCTCTGTGCAACCTCATAACAAGTCTCTAAGGTGGGGTAAAGCGTACCCCCAAACAACACCACCTTCTCTACTTAAATGTTAGAGAAGATCATTGTGCATATCTGGATTGTGAAACTTTTGGACAATGGTTCACTCGCTCAGCTACCTCCAAAGTGCAAGCTTGCCCAGTTCGAGAAAGTCCAACCTCCATCAGCAGAGGCGGCGCGCCCTCTCCTGCTTCCATAACGTATGTGTGCAGCCTCTCATCTAATGAGCTCCGTGCCACGTTAACTGAGCTTAGAGGGGTTAGAACATGGCCCTCTGGTACACGGGTCAGGATTAGCGCCTTGACTTTCATCCTCGCTGTGGGACATGGGAGGCTCTGAGAAAGCTTTAATAGCTGCTGTGGAATGAGGTGGTGCTCTCTGTACTTAAGGAGCCGGGTCACAGAGCCTCGCCTATCATTCTGCTCACATAGTCCGTGCAAGGCTCAGTCTTTGAGCTGAGCTCCTCTGGGCTTTGTTTTTATTTAGGAGTCGTACATGAAAATAGCACCTTATCGCATAAGGTTACAAAGATTAAGCAGCGATGCAAGGGAAGTGTATATAGCACAGTATCTGGCTTCTAGAAAGCCCTGGATAAATGCTGGTTGTTATCACTGTAAAATAGGGGTAATGATACCTTGCTTATGGAAGTGCTGTGAGAATAAAAGGAACTAATCTATGAAAACTTCCAGTTCGGTCCCTGCACTCAGGAGGCACAAAATATGTTTTTACAAGTTAACCGTGGATTCTGAAAGCATTTCATTATTTTGAAAGTTGTAAGAAAGGCGCTTAATAACCCACATTCAAATAGCAAAGTCTTTCTTTGGTGGAAGGTGGCGGGAGGTTGCAGGAGTGAGATGGGTACCTGGCAGATGGGCCCTGGGAGCCAGACAAGGGAGAGATCCTTGCCTCTCAGAACCCGGGCGAGTTCACGCTCAGACTGAACGACTCAGCATTCTGTGAAGATGCTTATGGTATGGGCGGATTGTTTGTTTGTTTTTAATTTTTGGACTAGAAAGACATTTACACAGAAGTAGAAAGAACAACCAGCTTCAACAGTCACAGTGTTTTCCTAATCTGATAGCAGCTTTCTTTCTCCCCAGACACACACACATATTCTCTCTCTGCCCCCTCCTCCCTTCTCTCTCTACCTTTCTCCCACTCTCTCCTGGAAGAATTTAAAGCACATCTTAGACATCATGTCATTTTGCTATTAAATACTTTCACATGCATCCAACTGATAAGCATCTTTTAAACAACCGCCACTGCATTCTTAGCTGATTTCTTGATGAGAGCAAGCAGAACATAGCGGTAATCAGTAGTGGAACGCTTATTCCAAAAATGAGCATTTTTATGCAAAATATTAAATTTAGTCCAATTCAGCAAGTATGTTAATGTAGTGCATGCACAAGGTGCTGCATGTATAGCACATGCAAATGCACGACGAGTAGGTAGTTCCCGACCCTGGGAAGAGTCCTAGAGAAGGTCCATAATTCATACGTTCAAATATCCAAAGCTCAAGGCAGTGCTCCAATAAAATCTTACTGAGCAGGGACCCTGGCAGGAGGTAGGGTCTCTGTGAATGTCTGCGGAATGAAAAGCAGAGTGGCATGTCCTAGGTGAGTGCAAAGAAAGCCTTGTCTTGGAAGCAGGAGCGACCTCGAGGAGGGGCCGTGTAGATGGCCCTCGAGGGGAGGCCCAGCCCGCGTGAGTGTCTCTGCGATTGTAAGATCACTCAAGGGAAGATTTCTACTCTTGCACCAAAACAAAAGCGAGCTCAGAGCCCACCCTGCTGCTGCCTGCCAGGCTGGTGGCATCTCACGTGGCCTTTGAACAGCTTGTAAATCACTACACCCACAGCTTGTAAGTTCAGAATCCACTGGTTTTGTTTGCGTTGACATCGAGACCCTCTCTGGGGCCTAAGACGGAACCTTAACAGCAAACGGGAGGCCGGCCAGCGCTGCTCTCCTGCTAAGCTGGAATTCCTGCAACCCAGGCACGAGCGGAAAGGGCCCGTGCTTCCCTCTGCATTTGCTGCGGGTTAATCAGACCCATCTGGGTGGAGGGGCAGGCATGTGGGGTGTCTGCTCAGCCCTCCACGCTGTGCCCTCCTGCGCGGGTGCCCTGCTGTGAAGCGGGGATGGCAGGAAGCCCCGAGGCAGATTCGGCGAGCGGGGAACCTGGTAGGGGTGGGGGGTCCAGCGGGGCGTGTGCGCTGGACTCTGGGGTCAGAGGTGTGTGGAGCAGCTGTGTCAGCTGGGGGTGCCTGCAGGCTCTGGCCATCCTGGGTGGAGCAGAGAGGGCCAGGACGTGGGGGTGCTCAGAGGTTTCACTGCTGCCCATGGTGCCCCGGCCGCGGGGCGGGCCTAGGCGGGGAGCAATGGCAGGCTGGCGGAGGAGGTGGGGTGTGCGAGCCGTAGGCATCCTCGCAGCGGGGACGTGGCGAGCAGGCACGTCCCAAGCAGGGTAACGGGAGGGTGACGGCGGCGGGGCGGTGATGGGGAGTGGACGGAAAGGGAGAGGACGCGGGTAATTACTGGGAGGTCGGGAGAGGGGGCGCTGGCTCTGTTGGCTTAGAGTGGGTTTTGCTGTGTGTGTGTGTGTGTGTGTCTGTCTCTGTCTGTCTGTCTCCACTGACATGGAGCATCTTGAATAACAGCTTAGAAATCTGTATGTGTTTATGTGTATACTTGTGTGCACGCACACACACGCGCACACAGCAGGCACTTTCATGTATGTTTTATTACTTATTTATTTAGGTTATTTAATTGATGCACACAGGACCTGAGGTACAGGCCAGAGGTGTGGGGGGGGCATGAGAGGACTCACCAGAGACAGAGTGGGGAGCAGAACAGGCAGACGGACTGAAACACACTGCTGAGGGGAGCAGCAGGCGAGGCAGGAGAGGTCTGCTGCGCCCTGTGGGTCCCCTCCCTGGCCGGGGATTGAACTCACGCTGCAGCGGCTGCGGTCTGCTTCATAGTGCGGTGTTTAACACCTTGCGCCAGCAGGGAGGCCCCTCATGCATATTTTAGCTCTGAGTCCTCCGCTGGCGCGGCAGTTACTGCCCAATTGCATGAAGCACCACCAGAGAGGCCCAGCCATCGGCCACGGCCGCGCCGACACTGAGCTCAGCGTGGCGGGGTCTGACTTCCGGCCCTGCAGTTCACCCTTCGGGCCGGCACCCAGTTTCTTGTCCAGCTCGTCCACCCCACCAGGAAGGGCTCCTCCCTTGTGTGTGGCGTGGAGTCGGGGCTCAACAGTGACTGTATCGCCCCCGCCGCTGGAGGCCCGGGGGGGCTGGACGTCCTGGCGGTCCCAGCGGGCCGGCGCGAGTGTGGCCCTGGCTACAGTTGGTCACGCCGCGTGGACGTGGTTGTCCTCGCCTGCCCCAAGCTGCTCCCCGCACCCAGCAGGAGAAGAGGGCCTGACACTTTGCATGTGGCGTAGTTTGGGGCCCTGTGACTCCTGCAGCTCGTGGTGGCCACGCTTTGGTGGGGTTGCACCCCCAGGCAGTGTGTTTGCGCCATGCCCAGCGGGCGGGGAGCCCTCGGCCAGTGAGGTGGGAGGCGGAGTGGCCTTTTGGGCCCTCTCCAGGACGGACACACCAGCAGCCTGCGGCATGTCCCGGCAGCCCCCACGTGACAGCAGGACATGCTCCCACGGGTAAGCAGGACCATGGCGCTGGTTTAACTTGATCTGTGCAGGGTCCAGCCTCATGGCAACTAAATACTTGTGAAAATGGCATTGGAGGGAAGGAGGATTTTGTGTTCTTTCCATTTCCTAGCCCCCTGAATCATCCTTGGAGAAGTCATGATGTTGGACTTTTCATTAGGGATGTAAATCACAGAAGAACAGTTCCTTGACCTCAGCAGTTTATAATCTGTGTGAGTCATAAATAAAAGCAGCTCTAAGTAAAATGAAGCTATTGGATCTGAGGTGGTGTGAGCAGAGATAGTGTTGGCAAATGCAAAGTTCTGCCGAGACGGAATTATTTTTCTCCTAGCAGGCAAAGTGTTAACAAAAGAAAAATGTAGCTTTTTCTGAAAGCCTCTTCTCTGAGGCAGCCAACATTTATTGAGTGCCTGCTGCATACAAGGCTGCGTATTTGGAGCTTGGGGATGAGATCTCCAAGGGAAAAGTGGCTGTGTGCACAAGAGTGGGTTGTGCGCTGCCTTGCAGGGCTGCATGCAGGACTCTGGGAGCACAGAAAGGGGGTCACTCTGGGGACTTGGGCAGAGCTCAGAGGAGGTGGCCCTGGAGAGAGTGAAAGTTGGCAGGCCAGTCAGAAGGGGTTGGCTGAACAGGCCGCCACAGTGGGGACGCGCTGGGACTGGACCATTTCTGATCATTGTGGGGGATGTGAAGGGAGCAGGGTGGAGAAAGGAGGCAACCCAGGCCTTCCAGTCTCGGCAGGTGTGGATTCAGAATGCTCTGGGCCAATGAAGACAGAGACGTGGGCTTGCTGAAATGGGTATAGTTGGTGCAGTGGCCTTCAGAGGATGGAGCGGTTTTTATACGAGGAAAAGTAACAGGACTCTGACAGTGGGGGGTAGGCAGGAGGGTGCCAGGGGAGGCCTGGCTTTCCTCTCCCATGCAAGAGTTTGTGCCAGGTGGGGAAGTAGGCGATCGTGAGGAACAGGCTTCCAAGGGCCAAGTTCACAAGGGCTGGCCACGTGGTTTGCAGATCTCCCAGGAGAGTCACACGTAGAGGTTAAGGGTGTGAAGGTGAGCCACATGGCAGGGCAGAGTGCTTATGACCCACATTCCCTGGAAGAAGTTAAAGGAGCAGTAACATGAGGATAAGAGTGTGGAGGGGGAATGTGACCTGAGAGCTTTGCGTTTGGAGCCTGGCCAAGGATGGCAGGAACCCAAGCCATGGTGGGTTGACTGGCATGGAGCGCTGGAATGTTCTCTGGGAGGGGGCTTTCCAGTGCTGCTCCAGTGGGGGCTCTGGAAGTCTGTGGGCCTTGGCATTCCAGAGAAAAGCCTGATAGAGCCTGGGCACTTGGCTTCTAGGAGATCTGGGGGAGACCGACAGCAAACCCAGCCCAACGGGGAGATCAAGTCTGATTGGAAGCATCTGGCTTGTAGCCGTGGGCAGGTTCCTTGGGAGCCCAGGGAGGGCATGTTTTACGAGTTTTGCAGGAACAAACTCTTGCCAGATCCTTCACGGGCCATGCCAGAACTTTGGTCTCCGTCGTGTGGTCGGTAGAAGGGCACGTTGTCGTCAGGACGAGCTCATTCTTGGAACGTTGCTCTGTCTGATTTCTTGTTTTTCAATGTTCTCGCCCTCTCCCTTCCGTCCAGAACCAGAATACCAGGTCTATCTGAACGCCTCGAAGGTCCCCGAGTTCTCCGACGACCTGACCGAGCTGGAGTGCCGGCTGGTGGACGCGAGGGGCCCGGAGGCGAGTGTCCGCTTCACGGTGTCCTGGTACTACCGGGTGAGCCGGCGCAGTGACGACGTGGCGGCCAGTGAGCTGCTGGCAGTCATGAACGGGGACTGGACGCTGAAGTACGGGGAGAGGAGCAAGCAGCGGGCCCAGGAGGGAGACTTCATCTTCTCGAAGGAGCAGACGAACACCTTCAGTTTCCGCATCCAAAGGACCACAGAGGACGACAGGGGCAATTATTACTGTGTGGTGTCTGCCTGGACCAAACAGCGCAATAACAGCTGGGTCAAGAGCAAGGACGTCTTCTCCAAACCCGTCAACATCTTTTGGGCGTCAGAAGGTCGGTAGATGCTGGTTTTCATTCACTGAGGGGTGGGTTTGCCGTGGCTTCTGTCATCCCGTGTGTGCGGGTTCACCCCTCACCCGACATGGTCCTGTTTCTTCTTGGAATCCAAGAAGTGTTTTCCCAGACGGCCATTGCTCTTGTCCCTGGCGTGAGCCTTGAAGCTGGTGGTGCTGGAGAAGGGTTAGTCTAGGCAGGAGCTGGGCGTGGTCGGGCGTAGAGGGAGCCTCAAAGCTGTGTGGGTGAGCCCTTGACGCACGCTCCGCAGGTGGCCTCGTGCTCCGTCTTGCCAGTGTGTCCCTGTCAGCGGGTTCCCACTGGAACAGGACTTGGGAGGCGCCCCGGGTTAAGTGGGAAGCCATAGGCCTGTGTGCTTGTCCCCCCAAAATAGTCATCTTTTTCAAGAGATGGCTTCTCGGGAGAGGTGGCAAGAACACTGTTGGTCCCCCCCCGAGCGCTCAGGGCCTTCCTGGTTAGGATGTCAGACGCAAGGCTTCGTCCCTGTCCTGTCTGTCCCCACAGGAAGCCCCAGCCTCCCGCACCTGCGGCCTCTGCAGCCGCTCTTGACCACTGTCCCCTGCTGTGTCGCCAAGCCCAAACAGGGCCCCTTGGAACTCAGCCGGCTCTCCTGACCCTGGATGTTCCTTTCTCTCTCCTGCATTAGCAGGACCCTGCTCCCGGGGTGTCCCCCTAAAGGGCTGGTGGTTGCCCCCCGTGTGCAACTGGGCCTGGCAGGGCT
Organism: Galemys pyrenaicus; assembly: GCA_019455555.1. NCBI lineage: Eukaryota > Metazoa > Chordata > Mammalia > Eulipotyphla > Talpidae > Galemys > Galemys pyrenaicus. Next base: position 2,897,538 of record JAGFMF010011645.1, on the reverse strand, counting down.
GGTGCCCACCTTGGCCCGCTCTGCAGCCTCTGGCCCCTTCTCCCTCCTCCGTGGGAGCAGCCAGCTTGGGATCTGCTGCCAGCCCAGGTCTTCTTCGTTCTTCAAGGACGTTGGCTTTGCTTGCACAGCCCTCTCCCCAGCACTGCCCCTTACGTGATATCTGTCCGCCGGAGCGCTGAGCCTGCCCTGTTCCATGCCGGAGCTCCTCCAGGTCCTGATGCTCAAGTCCTGCCAGAGCGCCTGGCCGGATGGGCCAGGTGCAGTCTGGGCCCTGGGTCTTAACGCTTCCAGGCGGTTGTCCCGTCAGCCGAGGCTGGGAACCCGGGCATCACGTCTCCTTCCATCTCAGGCACTGCCCTCTGGCTGCTGAGCGCGGCCTCGTGTGCGGTCGGCCCCGCCGTGCTCACACCCGCACGGCACCGTCTCTCTTCTGAAAACCGAAAGAGGCTTCCACACACCCCACGTCCACGTGCTCTTCTCTGCACGCGCCTCCTGTCTGCGCGGCTCACACCCTTGGAGCCCCGAGTCTCCCCTTCTCCATCAGAGCATGGTCGTCGTCACCCACACTCGTCCTGTGTCGTTGCTAACCGCACCCTGTCCTTCCTGGGGTGTCTGGGCAGAGGGGGGTGAATTGTGCAGCCCCCCTTGCAGCTACCTGCTCCAGGTCAGCCACCGGCCCTCCCTGCACACACCCTTTCCTTTTGCCCTCCGCGCTGGCTGAACCACACCCCAGTTCCCAGCTGGGGCTCGGCGGCCTCCCTGTGCTCTTTGCAGAGCTGCATGTGGTAGAGGAACGTCCCAGCACATCGCTCGCCTCGCCGAGGCTCTGACCGCTGCGTTAAGTGGACTCTGCCTGGGGCTTGCCCTGCGCGTCCTTAATCTGTTTACTTCCGCGCGCTCCGAAGTGATTTCTGCAGCCACCTTGTCTCTGAGCCTCTCCTCCTCCCCCCTCATGCTCAGCTGCCGCTCCTGCTTTCTGTTTCCCTAAAACACCAGAAATAGAACTCCCTCCCACATTCTCTGGCTCAGTGACCAGCCCTTGTCACTCAGCTCCATGTCCTCGCAGAGACCAGCCCTCTCACTGCCGGGCTCGCGGCCACAGCGCCCCTCTCCCAGCCCTCCCACTGGCCCTGCACAGGCTGCGAGACCTCTCAGGTCTGCTCTTCTGAAGCTACGTCTCGGTCTCGCTGTGCCTCCATCGTTCTGACCGGGGCATAATGCCCCCTGGGTGGTCTCCACCGATTGTGCGAATGTAAAGGCCTCCCGACACCAGCCACCCCCACATCTTGCCTCTACCCCAGATGCCTCTCCTGGCCCCAGACTCAGCATGATTTTGCTTCCCAGCACCTCCGCTCACCGTGGCATCTCCCGCTGTCCGGGTCCTCGCTCGTCTTCTCTAGCCCGTCGCTCCCGTTATTCAGACCAAAGCCTTCGCCCTTAATTCCGCACTCTGCGAGCCTGCCCTTAGGATGCAGCCACTGCTCACAGCCCGCTGCGCCCAGCCCGTCGCCTCTTGCCCATAACGTGCCCCCAGCCTCCGACGGTCGCGCTGCATCTGTCCTGCGCCAGGCAGCCGGGCCGTCCTGCTAAAATAAGAGACCAATCGTGAGACTTCTCTGCTCTGAGTGTTCAGTCTCCTGCTGTCAGAGCAGACCCAGAGTTCTCGCCGTGACCGTGGAAGCCCTGTGCCGCCTGGTCCCGCTTGCCTGAGACCCGCCCTCCCGCTGACCCTGGCCTGGCCCGGACAGTGCCTTGCACCGCCTCTGCCCCTCCCACGCGTCCTCCAGGAGGAGCGCCAGGAGTGCTGGCCCTGGCTGGACACGCGGGCTCGCGGCCTCAGCTCCCGGGGCCCTCGAAGCCCTCCCCGCGGGGCCAGCCCCGGCCATGTCTGACGCTCTACCCCTCCTTTTCCTCTTCTTCCCCTGCCCTGTCGTCTCTTAAACGTCTGTCGCCATCTAACCTTGCCGTGCGCTTCATTCATTAATCTTGTTCATTTTCCTCCCCTCGATTCAGGGGTGGATTTCTGTGTTTCGTCTGCTGCTGTAGTTCGGTGCCCAGAACACGGGACACACTCCATGAGTGCCTCCGGGGTGGATGAGTGGCTATGACATTCAGGAGAGCCAGGAAAGAGGGCGGCTGACTGGCACCTCAGGAGCCTGGGCCCTGGGGACTGAGACACGGCGTGCCCGGGCAGCAGTGGGTGCTGGGGGGCCGCCAGCCCAGAGAGCCCAACATAAAAATGTCATGTTATAGCTGGGCAAATGAGAGGCTTACCTTATCAGAGGAGTAAAGATTTAATTCATTTGTTCATCCCTTCAACAAATACTCAAGCCCCTTCTGAGTGTTGGCACCAAGTCTTTCTATGCCATCGTTCCCCGACCCACCGGCTCAGTTACTTGTGACCAACTGTGGCCTGAAAATATGGTGCACAGAGGAGATGCTGAGAAAGAGCCCACAGTCTCGTGCTCTCTTCACTGTAGTGTGAGGTTGTGATTATGCTACTCCATGTTGCTATTGCAAACTTCTCACCACACCCCACTGTAAACCAAGCCCTCTCGTAGGTGTGTATGTGTGTGTCATGGGTATGTATGTATGCACCGTCGGTGTGTATGCATCACAGGTATCTATGCATGTGTCATAGGTGTGTATGCATGTATCACATGTGTCACATCATAGGTGTGTATGCATTTATCACAGGTGTGTATGCATGTATTGCAGGTGTGTATGCATGTACCATAGGTGTGTGTACCATAGGTGTATATGTGTGCATCATAAGTGTGCATGCATGTGCCATGGGCATCCATAAGTGTATATGTGCGTACCATGAGTGTGCATATCATAGGTGTGTGTGCATGTGTTACAGGTGTGTATGTATGCATCATAGGTATGTGTATCATAGACATGTGTATACATGCCATAGGTGTGTGCATGTGTTACAGGCGTGTGTGTATCATGTTATGTGTATCATAGGCATGTAGGTACATGCCATAGGGTATGTTCATGTGTCACAGATGTGTATGTGTGTATCATAGGTGTGCATGTCATAGGTGCATGTGAGTGTATCATAGGTGTGCATATCATAGGTGTGTGTGTGCATATCACAAGTGTGTATGCATGCATCACAGGTGTGTGTATTATAGACGTGTATGTGTGTATCAAGTAAGACTCTGAAGCCTAAAGTTAGTGCAGCCACAGACACCTGCTTGGAACATCCAGGCAGCATCCGAGTGGGGTTGAGGAGAGGCACCAGCAGTGCGCTCCAGTGCTTTGTAGTTACCGGGTACCAGGTCGCCATCACGATGGAGTGGAGAGCAGGTCCCTCCAGCGGCAGCTGGCTCAGCTAGCGCACCTTTCCCTGCACCTGTGGGACCTCAGGGCAAGGTACGGGGCAGGTGGCACCGCCTGGGGACTGACTGGGCGCTGTTTCACTTTGTATTCTCTGAGTCCTTAAAAGTGGGTCCCCACCCCTGCCACATCCTTGAGGGTACCGGTGGCCTCCGATTTTCAGCCCGGGTGAGACGTCTCAAGACTTGAAAACCCTTTAAACAAAGTCCCACCCTGGTCTCCTCTTCCCACACCCATTACAACTCCTTAGATGACTCTGCTTCATCGGGGGGTGGTTTCAACCAGATCAGCGATCTCTCTGAGTTTCCAGAATTCCTTAAGTACTAGTGCGTGGCAGTTTGTGAACAGATTCCGGTGTCCTAACACTGGGTTTTTCGAGGCACCTGCGTTTCAACTACTGCTGCAAACCCCGCCTTCTGGTGTCTCCTTGCAGATTCCGTGCTGGTGGTGAAGGCCAGGCAGCCAAAGCCGTTCTTTGCCGCAGGAAATACATTTGAGATGACTTGCAAAGTGTCTTCCAAGAACATTAAGTCACCACGCTACTCTGTTCTCATCACGGCCGAGAAGCCTGTTGGGGACCTCTCCAGTCCCAACGAGACCAAGTACATCATCTCCCTGGACCAGGATTCTGTGGTGAAGCTGGAGAACTGGACGGACGCGTCGCGTGTGGATGGCGTCGTGCTAGAGAAGGTGCAAGAAGATGAGTTTCGCTATCGAATGTACCAGACTCAGGTCTCCGATGCGGGGCTGTACCGCTGTGTGGTGACGGCCTGGTCCCCTGTCCGGGGCAGCCAGTGGCGAGAAGCGGCAACCAGTCTCTCCAACCCTATCGAGATCGACTTCCAAACCTCAGGTGAGCAGAGAACACGACTTAGTCATAGACTAAGCTAAAGATTAAGATTAAGCTAAAAGACCCTAGGGTTTAGACCCAAAGGCTGCCCTTTTTTGAACAGCTTAAGTCAGATGTAACTCACACACCATACAGTTTGCCCAGAAAGTATGTCACTCAGTGGCTTTCACTGAATTCAGAGTCGTGTGATGATCCCCATAATCACTTGGAGGACATTTTCATCACACCCAGTAGAAACCTGTGCCCTAACTTAAATGACCCCTTCCCCATCCCCCTGTCCTGCAAGCCGTCACTCCTATACTGTCTGTCTCTATAAAACTCCTATTCTGGAAATGCCACGTAAATGGAATATAAAATGTGGCCTTTGTGTCTGGCTTCATTCACTTCAACATAGTGTTTCTGAGGGTCGTGTGTCAAGCATGTATCACTACTTCCTTTATAGGACTGAATAATATCCCATTGCATGAATACACCATGTTTTGTTTATCCATTTATCAGCTAATAGACATTTGGGTATTTCTAGTTCTTGGCTATTATGAACAATGCTGCAATAAACTTGTGTGTGAACATAATTACCCTCATTTTCACTCTTTTTAAAATAGATAAATCAAAACTCAGCTGTTTAGATCTTTTAGGAAACATGGTAGAGTATAAATAGAGGAAGGCACTGAGACTGGGAGCGGTTTAAATGACTTGCCAGAACTGGGAGATTCAGTTAAGGCCCCAGCTTTAACTAGGTGATGGTCTTCACTCTTCGGGGTTCCTGAAGGCTGAAAATATTAGGCACTGTTCTGGTCCCAGCTTCTCTGCGTGGTGTTAACCATACAAGGGGTGTGTATCCCAGCCTCCTGCTTCGCCTGGCTTTTGAATTGGGAACAAGAATTCCTATCAGTCAGCTGAGTTGCCAGAGCTGCTGTGACGTGGATGAGGGTGCCCGTTCTCTCTGTTTGTTAAGATTGGGAAGGTTAACTAAAACAGGCATTTTTGTGTCTATCCTGAATTGAGTTTTTCTTCTGTAAGTAAGATGTTTTTATATCGTAAGGTAAAAAGGTTGACTTTTTTTGCGTGCTCCAGGTACTACCTATTCTCAAGTAGAAATATTCTTCTGTGTAATCTGTTAACTTCTCCTGACACATCTGTGTGTGTTTCAGCAGGCAGATGACTGAAACTTTCCTGATCCTCAACTTTATTTAGAATAGCAAAGTGAGTGAAGGTTTTCATTCGGCCTCTCCTGGGTTCCAGTCAGAGATTTCTGAATGCATAAGGCCATATGGACCTATGCAATGTAAGACTGAATGGAAACAGTACAGTGAATGCAGGATATTTGTTGAATTAAAGGATTACTGTATATCTTAAAAATAAACTAGCTCCTTAAATGTTTCTATTAATATCATTTTGTTTACAAAGTATAATGAAATAATTTTCTGGCATGTTTACTCTCAGCATTTGGCATAATGAAAAATAAATATAGACCTAAACCCTTAGATTTAGAAAGAGCCAAGGAACACAGGCTTCTTTTAGTGTCTGTCTGCTTGGTTTTTTAATAATAGCTTTATTGAGATACAATTAACTTACCATAAAATCCACCCATTTGAAGTGTACAATTCAGTGATTTTTAATCTCTTCACAATTGCATGATCATCACCATTATCTAATTCCAGACTATTTAATCACTCAGGAAAGAAACTCCAGAACCATGGAGAGTCCCCACCCGCTGCTCCTGGCCCCGGGCAACTCCTGACCGCTTTATCTCCTGTCGATAAAATCACCTCCACACACACAGTTCACACGAACTGAGTGGTGCAGGGAGCTGACTTCTGTCCTCGGCTTCCATCACTGAGCAGTGTTTTCACGGGCCGTCGGTTTCAGGGCAGGTGTGAGTACAGTCACACCGTAACCTTAGGGTCGTGCTCTCAAAGATGCACTAGGTGATTTCACACTTATGCTAATGTCAGCGAGTGTACTTCACGCACCTAGATGGTCTAGCTGACTTACACACCCATAAGCACACCTATCCTGCAGGTGTCTACTGCCGTTCACTATTGGCTGAAACATTCATGGTAGGCACCGGCAGGACCTCATGCCTTTACATGCCTGAGTAATGTTCCACTGCACACTCTATTTACCGTTCACCCACTGATGGACACTCAGGTTTTATTTCTTTTTTTTTTTAAAGATTTATTTATTTATTTATACATACAAGAGCTGGGGTACAGGCCAGAGTCCAGGGAGGTGAGAGGATTCACCAGAGACAGAGAGGGGAGCAGAACAGGCAGATAGACCGAAACACACTGCTGAGGGGAGCAGCGGACCAGGCAGGAGAGTTCTGCTGCGCCATGTGGGTCCCCTCCCTGGTCGGCAGCAGGGATCGAACTCGTGCTGCAGTGGCTGCGGTTTGCTTCATAGTGCGTTGCTTAACCCACTGCGCCACCAGGGAGGCCCTCAGGTTTTATTTCTATTGGAGCAATACTGGATCTGTATGGTAGCTCTAATTAATTCTTTAAGGAACTGCCGGAATGTTTTCCAAAGCAGCTGCACTAGCAGTGTGTTAAGATTCTAATTCTCCACATCCTCCCTCATCCTGTCAATGCCCATCTCCTTTATCATAACGGGCCGAGTGGATTTGAAGTAATGTTTCATCATGGTTTTTCAAACTTGCATGCCTGTAACGGTAATTACTTTGAGTATCTTTTCATGTGGTCATTGGTAATATGTACATCTACTTTGGGGAAATGTCTTTTCTGGTCACTTGCCCATTTTCAAGCTTGTCTTATTGTTGTTCATAGAGTCTGAATACAAGTCCCCTAACCGATAGGGGATTTGAAAGTCTCTTCTCCCACTCTGGGTGGTTTTCCCACTTTCTTAATAATGAGAACTTGAAACACCCAAGTTTTAAATTTTGATCATCCATTTTATCTTTTTATACCTTTTGTTGCTTATTCTTTTGGTGTGATAGCTACGAAACCCCACTGCCTAATCCAAGGTTGTGGTGAGTTGGGCTTATGTCTTTCTTCTAAGAGTCTTATAGTTTTAACTCTTATGTTTAGTTGTATGCTCCATTTTGAGGTCATTTTTGTGTGTGGTATGAGGAAATAATTAGATTTTCTCCTTTTGCATGTGAATTCAATGGGATCATCTTAGTGCTATTTGTTGAAAAGTACTCCTTCTCCACTGACTTAACTTGTCTTGGCACATTTATAAAGTCACTTACCCATAAATGAATGGAAATGAAAGGAAACTTCTCCAGCTCTATAAAAGGCATCTATGAAAATGCACGGCTGGCATGATCTGTAGCGCTAAAAGGTTGAAGACTCCCCCTAAGATCAGGAACAAGACCAAGGCAGTCACAATGAAACAATAAAAAGACAAATGTGAAAATGGGCAAGTGATCTACAAAGACAGTTCCCCAAAGAAGATTCCCCAACAACCACATGAAAAGATATTCAAAATACTCACCCTCAGGGTTTGCATGTGGCCTCCCAGCTCTGTCCTCTTCACTGTATGTCTGTGTGTCTTTCTGTACCAATACCACATTGCTTGGCTATGTAGCTTGCAGTAGGTTTTGAAATCAAGGTGTTTGCCCCTTACACCTTTGTTCTTCAAAATCGTTTGGGCTACTCTGGGTCCTGTGCTTTTCCATACCAATTTTAAGACCAGCCCATTACTTTCTGCAGAGAAAGACAGCTGGGTCTTTGATAGGGAATATGTGAGATCTGTAGTTCAATTTGGGAGGAATGCCAGCACTTATCTTCCAAGCTGTGGCTATGAGGAATATTTCCATTCATTTAGGTCTTTAATTTCTGGTGATGGTGTTTTATAGTTGTCAGCATATAAATCATGAAAATGCGCCATTAAATTTAGTCTTCTATTTTATTCCTTTTGGTACTGTTGTAAAAAGAATTGCTTTCTGAATTTCCTTTCCAACTTGTTCATGGCAAGTGTATACAAACACAGCTCATTTCTGTTTGATCTTGTGTCTTGTAGCCTGCGGAGATAGTTTTATGTTCTCCTTGCTGGGTGAATACCTTATATTTCTTTTTCTTATCTCATCACTCTGGCTACAGCCTCCAGCACAGTGCCGAGGAATAGTGGCCCAGTGAATACCTGTGTCTTGTTCCCGATCTTAGGGGGCTGTTTTCAGTCTTTTACCACGGGGCATCATGGCAGCCATGGGTTTTCATGGATGCCTTTTGTAGAGTTGGAGACGTTTCCTTTCATTCCTGGTCTGCTGAATATTTTTACCTTGAGAGGAGGCGTTGGGTGTTGCCAAATGTTTTCTCTGTGCCTGCTGCGATTGGAAGATGATGGGGGGTTTTGTCTTGTATTTGTGTACCTGTCTTGCCGTCTATAAGAGTCTATTTCTCCTCTGTAGCTTTCTTCCTCTATGTCTTCGTTTACATTTGTCTCATGTTGCTGTCAGGAGGAAGAGCGGAGACAAATCTTTTGTGTGTTTGTATGTCTGTGAGGAATGGGCCTCAGTCTCTCAATTCTTTTAATCTCAGCAAAACAGATAAAATCTCTGTAGCTTCCAGGTTGAATTGATGCCTCAGGTTTTTAATTTTATGTTACTTAATCTATGGACCTGTCATGGCCAGTTCATGGCTTAATTACAAGACGCTGCAGACAAATCCAATGCCCAGCACAGTGCCCTAGCCCCGAAGAGCTCCCAGCAAACAATAACTTGGTGCTGAAGAGTCAGGTGCTCCCCAGCCTCTGCGCACTCTCAAGTCTGCATAGCAGAGCGGGCCTCCCGGTCCACCTCCTGCAGCCTGGCTTCAGGGCACTGCCTCGTTGGCCTAAGGAGATGCGACCTTTCCTGACTCCAAATAAGCGTCAGGAGCGAAGACATTTAAATGTGACAGCGTTAAAGATTTGGGCTTTTTACAAGAAGAAAAATAGTTTTTTCCTTAAGAGACAGGAAATTTGAAAGTATAGTAAAGCAGGAAGAAGGAAAAACGAATCACCCATAACCCTCCCAGCCAAAGCAGTTCATTTGTGTTGCTCATTTCCCTACAGTTTTGCTGCATGACCTTGACATCAGACTGTGTGTGCAGTTTCATGATGCTCCCCTCCCCCACCTCCTTGACTAGGTTAAGATCAGCATTTTCCACCTTATCACAAACCCCAGGTAAACACCGACTTTAATGAATACTAGGTCCACCCTCTTGGTGGGTGAGCAGAGCCTGCCATTTTGACTTTCAAAAAATATTGCAGATAACAGCTTTTTCAGAGGTTGGAGTTCAAAGTCTGTTGTCTTGCATCAATGTTTGTTTTTAAAAGCTAAGTGGTCTAAATTGTACATAAAACTCCAATTCTGGTAGATGAGGAATTGGGGGTCTATGCACTGATTCTGGTGGTTCACTTAAATTCTCCGTGCCTTCGCCTGTCATCTGTGAAGTTAGCAAGACAAATCTCCTCACGAAAACAGCATTACTACAGAAATTGACCATAATGAAAATATTTCTAAGCCTGGGATAATGACCCCCATTAACAGTGAGTTGTTGATTTCATTAGAAGGAAATCCACCGCCGTGAGCAGTGCACAATGAGGGCCTTCTCCCTGGCCCTTATCTGCGTGGTGAATGCCATACAGATGCCCTGTTGTTCCCGCAGCCATGGCTGGTCGGGGAAATGAGAACCAAAACTTGTGACCTAGAAGGCATTTGGGGCTTTCTTTGGGAATATAAAGGAAAAAAAGTGAAATCTGTCTAAATGAAGTAAGTCTATTTTTGCTGTTTGCAATTAATAGAAACCCAAGCCTATGATGAGGATTTCTTTGTTTTAGCATTCTGAGTTCTCTTAGAAAGAATCTGAACCCTTTAAAATAACGATAGCAGAGCTATAATACCGTGAAATGTCAGAGAAAACGTTATCCGCTGGCTACTTGCACACCCTGGTTTACTCACCTGTACGCAGAGCCGGTCCAAGGCACAGGTCCCCAGAATCACGGTCCACTTTGCCTGCCTCTGTCTCCTGTTCCTGGAACCCCCTTTTCTGCAAGGTTCACAGTGCCCCAGAGTCAAGGCTCTGCTGCTACCGTCTGGTGGATCTGGCCTCTCAGAGGACCCGTCCAGGGCCGCCTCCCTGCCTGGCTCCCACACTCACAGAGCCCTTCATCTTTCTCCCCATGAAACACAGCAGCTCGGGCTCTTGGTGTGGGAAAGCTGTCTGATGCATTCACCTACTGCTCCGTTAAAATGAAAATCCAGTCTTCTCGATTCTTCATCCTTTGGTTTGTGTGACCTTCTATTAAACTCTTTCTATGGTAATTTCTTCTAGATGTTAGAACAGTTCTTTTTCCTTTCTGGCAATCCGATTTAAAAGGTAGTGCCACCTGTATTCTTCGGGCCTGATGAGTGTCAGAATCAGTGTTCAAGGCCACCTATCTTTGTCTCCCAGGAGACCCAAGGAAAATCCTGTAGGGCTAATATTCTGGAAACTTCTTCAGCCTTACCTGTTCCTAGATATTAGGAATTGGGATAAGATAAATATTGGGCTCTTAGGAGTAGGTTGACTTAAAGCTATGTGATGTTTTCACCTAAAACTGAGCCCAAAAGGGGTTTTAAAAAAGGAATGTAGTTCACAGCCCGTCTGCGTGCATAGGAGCATGTGGGTGTCTCTGATGCTTCCAGAAAAGGCTTACTTAAAAAAAAAATAATAACTCGGTGAAAACAAACGGACAGACAAAGCAAGAAGGCCATTTACTTGTACCTACTAATCAGAGAGCATGCTAATAATTATGTGTACAGCCCACTGCATCCAGCTCACTATGGCAAATATTAGTAAATCGTACTGCTAAACTCTTACTGCGTTACCTGTAAGGACATTCAGAACCTTACAGCGCATGTACTCAGAGCATCTCCACTGTGCAGTAAGGAGATGGTGCTGAAAGAGCCACCTAGCTAGGGGGTAGGTAGAAGCGTTTTCTGGCCTTTGGAAGAAGGAAGGGTCTTTTATGATCAACCAGAATGTTCTCAGGGAGACGTGGGTAGTTTCTGAAAAGAACATCAATCCCTCAGGCCCGCCCGGCAGGCTGGGTCCACACCACCTCAGTTCGCCCACCCCTGATGGAGACGTCATCTCTGGCCCGTCTGTCTCCTTCCTGGCTTTCTGCCGCTCACAAGGCAGTGGCCCGGTGCTCAGCTCCCAGCGCAAAGGGGCCTCTCACTGCACCAGAGCCAGAGGCGGCCTCTTCCGTCCTGATCCCTCGGCCCTCCATGTCCCCACGCCGGAAGTGAGCCAGGGGGGACCAAGAAAACCCAGACTGTCCCAGGGCGGGAGCCGGGCTGGGCTTCATGTGAGACTGTTAGTTGTCCTCAGAGAAGAGGTCAAGAATAAGCCAGAAGCGAGGGCCTCCCTTGTGGCACAAGGGGCTGGCCGTACTGTGGGACTTCCGTAGCCGAGTTCGATCCCCGGCCAGGGAGGGGACCCACATGGCGCAGCAGACCTCTCCTGCCTCCCCGCTGCTCCCCTCGGCAGTGTGTTTCAGTCCATCTGCCTGTTCGTTCTGCTCCCCACTCTGTCTCTGGTGAATCCTCTCATCCCCTGAACCTCTAGTCTGTACCTCAGCTCTTGTATGCGTAAATAAATAAAATCTTTTTAGAAAAAGAAAAGGTCAGCAGTGAAATTAACTCTAAGAAGGTTCTCTTTGGGTTGTAATCTTCAGATGAAGCCCATTCAGATGTGCCCAATGCACGTGTCTTGAGAGAAGAAAACCAGCTTAGACTGCCTTATTGGTCGGTTTTTAGCTCAGTTCCAAGGAAAGGGGGCCACGTTAGATGCCCATTAGAAAGGGAGCAAAGGGCCTCCTTGGTGGCCTGGCGGTTAAGTCTCAGAGCTGTCACCACTGCAGCACGAGTTTGATCCCTGGCCAGGGAGGGGACCCACAGGGCGCAGCAGACCTCTCCTGCCTCGGCTGCTGCTCCCCTCGGCAGTGGATTTCAGTGATCCACCTGTTCTGCTTCCCTCTGTCTCTGGTGAGTCCTCTTAGCCCCCCACACCTCTGGCCTACACCCCAGTTCTTTTATGCATAAATAAATCTTAAAAAAAAAAAAAGAAAGGGACCAAGAACGGAATCTAAACGAAAGTGAGAAGGGCACTCACGAAGCCTCGCTGTTTTGCAGGCCCCGTGTTCAACGCCTCTGTGCACTCAGACACGCCGTCCGTCGTGCGGGGCGAGCTCATCAAGCTGTTCTGCATTGTGTCTGTGGAAGGAGCAGCGCTGGATCCAGGTACCTCTCTCCGTCCTCCCTCCCTCCCCGTGTGGCTTCTCCCCCACTGCGTGACACCGCACGCAGGTCGGTGGCCCGAGCGTCTGCTGTCCCCACGGCCTGGCTTGGTGACTTGTGCAAGTTGGTATCCTATAAACACTTGTGGGATGGATGCCGCTCTGTGCGTGATGTGGAAGCATAGCCAGCTTTGGAGTCTGCATTGTTGGGGTGACCCGGGCACCCCTTTTGGGGCCGGTTCAAGCTGGTCTGAAACGCACGGGCAGAGCCACACTCCTGTCTGTCCTTCGTGGGTCCGTCGGCTTTTCCTGGAGCTCCCTCCGTGTACAGAGGCTCTCTCTAGGTGCTGGAAGGAGAGGAGAGAGCAGATGCTCAGCCCCGCCCTCAGAGCCTGCAACCCACTTCGGGAGACGGAGAAGAAGCGCCACGTCACGCAGCATGAGAGAGCAGTAGCCCTGCGAGGTTCTGTGTGGACTGAAGGAGATGCAGGCGGCCGGGGCGCTGTGCACGTTGAGCTCTAGGAAGCCTTTGTAGCTCTTTCTGTGCAGAAATATGAGTGGCACCGAGGACGTCTGGAATCCTGGGCCATCAGCTCGGCCGCCCTCCGCTGGGCCTCTGCAGGGGCCGCTGCTGCCTGCGGCTCTCTGCAGCCCTCAGAGTTTGGGAGAACACCCTGGCGCCCAGGGGTCTCTGTGCTGAGCGGCGCTGTGCCCTCCTCGCCTTCCTGGCCGGGGATCGAACTCGTGCTGCAGAGGCTGCCCATGCTTCATAGTGCGGTGCTTGGCCCCTTGCACTACCAGAGAGGCCCCAGAACTCTCTTTTCAGAAAGGAGTTTTTGAGATGGGCATGAAAATAGTCCGTAGCCCACTTAGCCCCTTGGAGTCCGGAGAGCGGACTCACTGCTGGGGCGTCCTCTCAGTGCTCGGCCTGGTGTCTCGGTCCTGCCCCGCCACAGAGCCAGGTCTCACTCAGGTGTGTGTCCTTCTAAAAAGCCGACTGTGCAGGAGTCACAGAATTCTGCGCAGAAACCACTGGACCCGCGGCCTGGGGTGGAAACCGGGGCAGCTGTGAGAGGGCAGGTTCTAAGCCAAGGCGGGACGGCGGCAGGGGCCCTGAGCCAGGGCTGTGTCCAGCAGAGTGGGGAGCCGAGGGCTGGGCGGCCACCTGGGGCTGACTTCTGCGGCCCGAGCTCGAGGCCAGCAAACATTTTCTACCGAGGATCGGGTGGGACAGGGTTCGTTCTTGGTCGCCGGGCCAGTAACTCACGCAGAAGCCGCGGAGGTTACCACAGGGGCTCAGCTAGCTGCAGGGGGCCAGAGGCCGCAGCTGTCCTCCAGGTACTGCAGTGACCGCTGGGCTAGTAGCTCGAGCCCGGAATCGGTCTCTTCAGACCCTGAACATACTCGAGCTTAGGTGGGGGAAGAGTCTGGGTCTGACCGTTGGAAGAAGAGCAAAGAAACCGGACCGAAGCCGTGGTGGGGTAGCTCTGTTCTGGGGGCGGGCTCAGCGAGCTGCCGCTGCTGCGCCCCAGATGCAGACCTGGGGCCCCGAGGCAGGCTTCAGGAACGCGGGGAAGGTAAAGCAGAAGAGACTCCCGGGGAAAGCGAGGGAAAGGCCTGCAGAAGCGTGGAATCACCTGCTGCCAGTGTTACCCTGGAAGCTCATTTAGGGTGCGGCCAGAGGAAACCGCTGAGAGCTCTTTATGGGTGAGTTGGCGGGTGGGTCACCAGCTGTCCCCGTCTACAGGGGTGACTGCTAAAGCTCTAGGTAGCTGTTATCGTGCAGATCACAATTTTCCAGAACTTTGCACTCTTGGACTGCGTGGGTGGAAGAGTCTGAATAATTAAACGCAAGTTATAATTTAGTTTCCCTCACGCGTGCTAGGGGCAGTGGAGGGCTTCTGCTTTGGAAAGGGATGTATTGCCGAGGCGGAGGAGGTGCTGGGCCCGACCACGGCCCCGGAGAGGTGGGGGCGGGTTCTGTGGCAGCCCGGCCTGAGCCGAGCATGCGCGTGATGAGGTGTGCTCCCAGGAGAAAACTGCAAGGGAGCGAGGGACTCGAGATGGCACAGGGAAAGAAGCCCGGGCAGAGATGCGAAGTGAAGGCAAGTCTTAGCTCCCCCCAGGAGCTCTGCAGCTCGGATGGTACCCCAGAGTGTGGCTGCCTGAAGGGGAGGGGCTGGGCCCTCTGTGCTCCCCTTAGCCTGTCACCAGCTGTTTCTGAACATCCGAATGCCTCTCCAGGGTGGCTGCTGGCTGCTGAGGCCAGTCCCCTGCAGAAGGCGCAGGTGGGGGAGCTCGGTATCAGCACCTGCACGGGCTCAGCATGCCGGCTGGTCTGGGTGGGCTCCGGCGCGCCCGCTGCAGGCAGTGACGCCTGTCCTGCAGCTGTGTCTGCAGGCGGTGGTCCTTGAGCCACTTGGGTTTGAACTGGGCCGGTCGGTCTATAAGCAGATCTTTCTCTCTCCACAGCCTCTGTGTTCAGATTCAATCAACTGTGATGTCGGTTGATGAATCTGCAGGTAGAGGAGCTGAGCGCCCGCGGAGTTCATAGCCAGGGTGGGTCCTAAAACCAATCCAGAGATGACTGTGGCTATGTTTTTAGAGAGTCAGAAGTTACATTCAGATGTCTGTGTGGGGTGCTGCTGACCTGGGTTAGTTGTGTGGGGTCGTGGGTCTGTCAGTCACTATATTGTGTTATGGAGATAAGATGTTCACAGTAGCCGGCTTTTACTGGGCACATCTATATCCCAGGTGCTGTCCTCGGCACCTTACGGAGATGACTAATCCCACCATGGGCGCTGCTAGTGTGCGTCACTGTCGTTTCGTTCTACAATGATGCAGCGACATCATCATGAACTTGGCATGTGATTAGCAAGTGCCGGCTCTGGGGCTCTGGCCGGCCAGCCTGACCGCCGCCCTGTGCGGCTTGGGTGGACAGAGGAGAACCTGGGCACAAGGAACTGGACACTCGTGCCATCGTCCTCAGTAACGACCGGCACCTGCAGGGGGCAACCGCACAGGGAGGGAGCGAGGATGCCAGCGGCCCTCTCTGCCCCCAAGTAGACGCTGGTTTGCTTGGCAAGAGTGGACCTCCATGCTGGGAACAGGCAGGCTTTATGCTCAGTGCCTCAGTGGGCCGGTGGGGAGGAAACGAAGATATTCTGGACGTCAGAGTGGAGTCCTGTCATCACATGGGGCCAAGAAGATTTGCTTTGGCTGCTGGCAATTTGAGAGTGAGTTGAAAGGAATTGCCACTTGGGTCATTTTGTAGAAATCCGTGCTTTGGTTTTGCGAGTGTCCTTTTTCTGATAGGAAAGCATCTGGACGCATAACCTTATCCTGTGCTTTCTGGGGTCGTTTGCTTTTACTGAGCGAGCAAGTCTTACATCCAGAAAGCCTCGCCAGGTCGCTCGAAGACAAGGCGCAGTGGGGACCCTGCTGTCCCCTCTGGCCTGCCGGCGGGGTCTCAGACCCGACAGAGCTGGTGTCGGTGGGCAGCGGGCCTGTGGCGTGCCCCTGCGTCCACATTCCAAGGACCCCACTCACCCCTGCGTCTCCTTCTCTCGCGTCTTTATTCACTTACAGGACGCGCCAGACCTTGATTTCGCAGCCTGCCTCCTGAGGCGGCCGTCTCACTCAGGACTTTCACTGTGTCCAATTTTCTCAGCTTGACATTTTTTACCTCTTGCTCTGAACTGAAGCCTTTCTGCAGGGGGCAGAAATAACCGCGGCAAACAATACATGGAAATTGTTGACGCCTCTCAGTAGCGTGCATTTCACCGCACGGTTCCCTGCGTCTGTCTGCTGAAATGTCCAAGGACCTGCTTTCTTTGGGAGACAGAGGAACTGTGCCCCCATGCGCCAGGGTCACGTCCCCGGTCCTGTGGTAGCTGGTTTTGGTGCTGGCACGTCTGCCCTGTGCTGCAGCGGGGGATGGCTTGGTTAAGCATCCAACCCCAGAATTTTCACCAGCTCTGGGCTCCCAGGCTCCACGCTCTGCTCCCTCCTGTGACCTTGAACACGGTGCTGAGGCAAAGAGGGGGTGTGATGGCCCCTCTTGCAGGGTGGTTGTGGGGAACCCTGGGGACCCAGGGCGCCGGCCAGTGCAGGTGCGTGCGTGCCAGGCGCGTGCCCATCTCCCCGGGCGCTGACCCGGCTCTGTTGCTCGTCCGCAGACGACATGGCCTTCGATGTGTCCTGGTTCGCGGTGCATTCCTTCGGGCTGGACAAAGCGCCCATGCTCCTGTCTTCCCTGGACCAGAAGGGCATCGTGAGCACAGCCCGGAGGGACTGGAAGAGCGACCTCAGCCTGGAGCGTGTGAGCGCGCTGGAGTTCCTGCTGCGCGTGCACGGCTCCGAGGACCAGGACTTCGGCAGCTACTACTGCTCCGTGACGCCGTGGGTGAAGTCCCCGACAGGCTCCTGGCAGAAGGAGGCCGAGATCCACTCCAAGCCCATCTTCATTACCGTGAAGATGGACGGTGAGCGCTTCCCCTCGCGGTCTGGGACCTGGGGACGCCTCCCTCGGTGCTGGGCTCCGCGCACCGCCTGGGCCCTGCTTTCTCTTGGCCCTGGCAGGCCGTGCCGGGACAGGGCAGCGGCAGCCCTTGCTGTGTGCCCCGCTCTGGTGTCCTGCTGGAGGCACCACCAGGGAAGGCCCCTGTAGACTCACGGCAGGTTTGCAGCATTCACCGCCCGGAAGTTCTGGGCCGACCCTCTCTTTGTGCCCTGCGTGGGCGTGCGGGTGAGGTGGGGAGGACCTGGCATGGGGTCGTCCCGCCAGGCTGGGGGCAGGGGGCCTGCTGCTCCTAACCTCCTCTTTGCTTCTTTAAAAAGGCAGGGTCCTCCCCAGGTGCCTCGCATGGAGGGGGTCTTCGTAGAACCCTGCCATGGAGAGGGACCTCCTGGCTTCACAAGCCTACGCTGACCACTAGGGTCAGCCTAACTCAGTGGTCCAGCCCCCCTCTGCCACCCCTCTGTTCCCTGAGCACCCCCAGAACGGGGCTGTTCTTCCCTACTTGAGGAGAAATGTGTCTTCTGCACAAAAAGCTTCAGAGTAAACGATCGAAAGACCCCATGGAGAGAATTAAAGTCCAGGTGCCTCCGGGGCTTAGTCACGGCCTTTGAGGGTGTTTCCCTAGTGGTATGTTGGTTTAGGAGAGACTGGAATCGACACCCCAGCTTCCTTGGTTGACTTAGCTTTCTGGTAGGGTGGGACAGTGTGTTGGGAAGCTAAAGCCTGGCCATGTGCGGCACCTGCCACAGGGCCAGCGTCCACCCACAGGTGTTGGGCTTGTGGGGAGGAGCCCTTGGCTGTGGGCTGTGGGTGGAGACACGTTTGTGCATTCCTGAGACTTAGTCACTGCCACCCTATTTGCATCTTAGAAATTCCTTGCGTAAAGTGATTCCATATGAACACCCAGATTTAACAAACAAGTTAAGGGAGTGATTATTCACTTTGCTAGATAATTTACTATAGTGTTACTTAAAATAGCTCCTCAGTACACTTCAGCTATTTGATGCATAGAATTGATTTATGCACAGTTTTCTGTTGTTTTTTTAAGGCTGCATCTGCCACTGAATGTGTGGTGCCCTTATACTGACTTTTAAAAATCAATCTCTTGCCAAAACCCTAAAAAGTAAGTTGACATTCAAGGACATGGAAGGAAAGCTTTTTTTCTGTTCCCCGTCACCACCACAGAGTGGGGTGCAGAGACATTTGCTCATTTTTGGACAGATATGACAGAGCTGCTATGTTTTAAGCACTGTGTTGGGTGCTACATACAAAATGGTGCTAGATGCTAGGTATTATATACCACATGGTGCTAGGTGCTACATACCAGGCAGTGCTAGGTACTAGGTGCTACATACAAGATGGTGCTAGGTACTAGGTGCTACATGTAAGACGGTGCTAGGTACTAGGTGCTACATACAAGACGGTGCTAGGTACTAGGTGCTACATACAAGATGGTGCTAGGTACTAGGTGCTACATACAAGATGGTGCTAGGTACTAGGTGCTACATGTAAGACGGTGCTAGGTACTAGGTGCTACATACAAGACGGTGCTAGATACTAGGTGCTACATGTAAGACGGTGCTAGGTACTAGGTGCTACATACAAGACGGTGCTAGGTACTAGGTGCTACATATAAGATGGTGCTAGATACTAGATGCTACATACAAGATGGTGCTAGGTACTAGGTGCTACATACAAGACGGTGCTAGGTACTAGGTGCTACATACAAGCTGGTGCTAGGTACTAGGTGCTACATGTAAGACGGTGCTAGGTACTAGGTGCTACATACAAGACAGTGCTAGGTACTAGGTGCTACATACAAGACGGTGCTAGGTACTAGGTGCTACATACAAGCTGGTGCTAGGTACTAGGTGCTACATACAAGACGGTGCTAGGTACTAGGTGCTACATACAAGACGGTGCTAGGTACTAGGTGCTACATACAAGACGGTGCTAGGTGCTAGGTGCTACATACAAGACGGTGCTGGGTGCTGCACACCAGGCGGTGCTAGGTACCAGGTGCTACGTACCGGGCGGTGCTGGGTGCTGCATACACGAGTGGGATGGATGCCTTCAGGGTTCCTGCTCCGGCGGGGCGGTGGTCTCCTCTTCGTCACTGACCGGCTTCCCTTTGGCCTCTGCCTCCAGTGCTGAACGCCTTCAAGTACCCGCTGCTGGTCGGCGTGGGCCTGTCCACGGTCGTCGGGCTCCTGTCCTGCCTCATCGGGTACTGCAGCTCCCACTGGTGCTGTAAGAAGGAGGTGCAGGAGACCCGGCGCGAGCGCCGCCGCCTCATGTCCATGGAGATGGACTAGGCCGGAGCGGGACCGCGACGGAGGGCCGGCCGGGAGCCGCGGGCAGGACGCGGACAGTGACCCCTGGCGCGACCCCAGTCCTCTCTAATCTCAGGTGGGACGTGGCCCGCTCCCCTGTGCATGCCGGTCCGAGCGGGCGTGCCCCCGGCACGCGGCCCTCCTTCCCACGGCACTTTCTGACCGAACCGTCGAGCGTGTGTCCTCCCAGCCGCGGCTTTTAACGGTTACCCTTTGTCTAATTTTTTCTCCTGCTGGTTTATAGATCCTCTGGCGTGCGTGTGCTTCTATCTTTCGTTTCGAGGGGTGGCAGTGAGGACGGGGCGATGGCATTCGGAGTTCTCGGTCCCGGGCCGCTCGCGAGCCGGCTTCCGAGTCATTGGCTCGCGGGGGCAGCTGCCAGTGCGGCCTCCGACCGGCGGGGGAGCCGCGGGCCCGGCCGCAGGTGGCCGTGGCTTGCAGGACCCTGTCCCGCCCCCTATTTTCAGGGGTGTAGACATCTGAGATCTAACCTTGCAGTACGTAACTTCTTCTCGAGCCCAGATGCTTTTCTGTTTTGCTTCTCTGCCCCCTTTCCATTTCTTTGGTCCTTGCTTCGTGTGAGAGCACTGACACGGCGGCCTGGGTCTAGCGCCGCTCTCCACAGAGCACCTTACCTTGCCACCTTAGCCTTAAGAATGAGTAGGAAGAAAATACACAGCGCCTCTGTCCAGGGCGGCCGAGGCCTGCGGGAAGAGGAGGTTGGGGACAGGAAAGAGGCGAAGCTCGGGCCAGTGCTGGTGCGCCCAGCTGCCTCGGGGCCCGGGAGCGGGCGGGTGTCCTGGCAGCCAGGTGCGCAGCCCGAGCCGGACCGGTCGGTGGTGCCCCATGTCAGGTGGACGAGGCCGCCTCCATCCCTCTCGCCTGCTTGGCGGGAGAAAGGCCTTGCCTACCAAGGTGTTTTGGGGGGCCCACGGATACCCCACGTCCTTCACGGGCTGCTCGGGTCCCTTAATGTGAAGGCAAATTGCTGTTTGCAAAACTGACTTCACAGAATCAGAAATTGCCCAGAAGAGCCATGCGTTTTCCATGACCTTTTCAGTCCTTCAAGTCTTTCTGAGATCCCCTCCGGGGGCTGGAGAGAGAGGGCGTGCTTTGTGCTGTGTTTGCGTTCCGTTAGGAGCACGGAGGAAACCCAGCAATTTATTGCCACGTGAGCAGCCTGCAGAGCAGATCAGGGAGCAGCTGCTGTCCCCGTGGCTCCCGCCAGGACTAGGACAGAGACCCAAGGGCTCTTGGACCCCAGAGCCTCTCCCAGGGCCGAGCACTGGTCTTCGGGGTCTTCCAGGGGGCTCCTGAGGCTCACCGCTGGCCTGGGGCCGCACTGCAGCCCCCTGTGCATCTACCCTGGCCCTGAAGGATCTGACACTGCTCTGTCTTCCAGAGAGGAGAAGAGACTCACTTGTTTTGAGCAATAAAGTAATACAAACGATGGCCATCCACGTGCGGCTCTGTCCCCAGCACAAGCCAGTCCGCCCCGCTCACACCCCCGCCCCCACCCCTGCTCCCCGCTCAGCTCTGCACGCCTCAGCCCAGGGCTCACTGCGGTGACTCTCCCCTGTGGCTTCTGTCTCCTGGATAGCAAGTCGGTTGTAGGCAGCCGTGCTGGCTGTGAGTCCCGGCCCGGGAGGTGGCTGCAGGGCAGGCACCGGGCACCCCTGGAGAGCCCAGGTCCGGGTGTTTCCTGCACATGGTTTCCCGTGCTGTTTCAGAGGAGTTTGCTCCCAGCCGTCGCACAGACAGGCGTGAAAGAGAGCACTTGGAAGAGGGTGCAGTGCTAGTGACAGCCAGTGCCCTCGGGCCCTTGAGTTTCGCACCCCGAAAATACGCACTGGCAGCTGTCACAGCTCTTTCTTAGTCAGGGAAAAGGAGACGTAGCTGCAGACATGACCCCGAGGGCCCAGGGGTGTAAACCACGAAGGGTCGCCCCACACGCTCGGTGCTGGCCGGTGCTGTGTGCTCACACACCGCCTTGTCCTGCAGGCCGCTCCTGCAGCTTAAGGCTGGCGTCTGCGCTGCTCTGAGCCCAGCCCCGGCCTCTGGCCGTCTATCTGGCCGGACGCAAGTCACCGAGGGCTGTAGGAAGGGGGCGGGCATCCGGGGCAACGGACCTAGGCCTCCCTCCCCCCAAGACGTACGCCGCCTGGCCCGTGTCCTTTGGAAAGTATGAGACACTTGTACCAAATAGGGCTCCCCACAAAGTGCTCTTGGGAAGAGGTCCCCACCAGGCTCCCTGTGTGAACGAGAGAAGGACCCGCTATGATGCTCATAGATGAGATTGCACTTCCGAACTAAAAGAAACTTTATAAAAACGTTTGGGTTTTATTTCTAATCATAAAAGTGTCCCCAGAAAAGAGCCTCAGCTCCGTCCAGATAGAAGCCTCGAAATTAAATTGTTTACTTTACGATGTTTACATACACTTTTCACCTTTTTTTTAATAAAAAAAAATGCAAACTCTTGACTTGTGAACAACTTTTCAGATTTTTCATGGGACGGTGGAACTCTGACTCACCAACTGGATTTAAATCCTCACTTGGAAATTTATTTATTTGTACGCCTTCCCCCCCCCACCGCCACCCCGTGACTTTCCCTAAGACCCCAGAAAAGGAGGCCCCTCCCGCCCAGACCCTCCTCTTTTTTCCCAGCGGCTCTTGCTTCTTGCTTTACAACTGTCTGCAGCCTTCATTTTGTCGCTGACATCTGTGAGCCAAAGACTGAGCCTTTTTGGCAGGAATAATAAGCAATACTACACAACTTGCTACTTTCAGAAAACTTTTTTAATTTAGCTTCACTGATGACAACAGAGGAAAAAGGGAACTGGGATTTGGGTAAGTTCTCCTCCGCTGTTTGACCAAATTCTCAGTGAGAAGTATTGTGTGCAGATTACTAGGAGAAAAAAGTTGACTTTCTTTCTTTTTTAGCGTGGCACAGAAAAGGATCTGCCGAATTTTACGTAGACAGAGAAAGGGTCTTGTGTATTTTTGTCCATATCCAATGTTATATGAACTAATTGTATTGTTTTATACTGTGACCACAAGTATTATGCAATGCACCATTTGTTTTTTATTTCATTAAAGGAAGTTTAATTTAAATCGAAGTTGTGTGAGGAACTTGCTGTTGGCCTCTGTTGTCCTGTCTCTTCTGCTCGAGAGGTGGTGGCTGGATTCTCCTTGCGGTGAAAGCACCTTCTGGTCTCTAACGCCTAGGAAGGTGTTATAGATTTTCACTAAAGATAAACGACGTGGATTTAGCAGCATCGATGTTGAGATTCCCACCGAGATGCAGGTGAGGCCACGGCTCTTGCTGCACATGGAAGGTCTTCTGCCCTTTCGGCCGATTCTCATGACCTTCTAGGTCTCCTGTCAGGAAACAGAGAAGTGAGGGGCTGTTCCTCTCTACGGATGAGGAAACACACGCCAAAGTCCTGTGACCATACTGTGATGGGGACAGAACGGCCCGTCTGAGTCATCTCCCACAGTGTGCCAACCTCAGGCGCCAGTCCCTGCATCGGGAGCGAGCACTCTGCCCCAGCTGCTGGCGAGGGCCCCCGGCTCCCCGCTGACCCCTGGAACAGCAGGGGCCTTGGCTGGCCCTCCTGTGTCCTGAGCAGGGGCCCCTATGGCTGTGGGCCTCAGGGGCTGGGGCTGCGCCCCAGGACGCATGCCCTGTGGGCCCCGAAGTGCCGGCGGTTTGCAGATGCAGCCGTGGTTCTTCTTTAGGAGCTGGCCTGTCCTCGCACGCTTCTCCGTGAGCCGGGAGGATTCTGCACGCACCAAACGCTGATCCGGTTAAAGCTGATCTTTAGCAGCCTTCTGCCAATCCCACAGCCTGTTCATGAGGGCTTTGAAATGAAAAAGAGAACAGAAACGTGCTGGCACACTTGCGTGTGCCGAGGCATTGCACTAAGCAGACAGCCTGCCACTTCATCTGCACGGCCGCTTGCCTAGAAGCGTCTTTCTCCCTGGCTAGCCCCTCCTTCTCCCTCAGGTGCAGGGAGCCTTCTCTGCCCCCCTAGGTCCAGTGGGGGTCCCCCGAGAGGCTTTGCAAGTGCATGAACTGGAGGCCGCTCGCCCTGTGCCCCGTGCCTGATGGTGGCCCCAGCTCCCACTGGGACTCTCCCGATGCCTGGGACGGGGCCTCGGCCGCCGAGCTGACGGCAGCAGAACCACCTTACGCATGTCCCCTCTAGCTAGCTCGCCCGAGTATCGAGCCCCTGTTCCCTCTACCACGGACTGTGTCCTTGGCACACTTGAAAATGCAAGTTTGATGATGACTCGCTGAGGCCGGGCCAGCAGGTCAGTAGATGGCTGCATCTGAAGACAGTCACGCTCGCAAGCCCAGGGCCGGGCGTCCAGGGGTGTCCCTGGGCCCGTCAGGAGGCGGAGGGGTGCGGTGGGAACACGGAGCAGCCTTCATTCTGGTTTTCACAAGAAGCACGGGCAAGTCAGGGCAGACACATTGAGACCGACCAGTTCGGGTGATCTCAACGGGCTCTTGGACATGGACGTCGTCCCATGATATGCTGCGTCGTCCTGGGCTGATGAGAGCAGGGGACGGGGACCTGAGCATGTGCGTCCGATGGAGGAGCTGGGGTGCAGGTGTGGGTGCAGATCGGTGGGTCGCGGCTCCCGCCTGTTGAAACCAGCCAGGCCTGGGAGAGGCAGGGTCTCCAGAATCAGCAAGACCTTGGATTCAACTTACTAAAAAACAGAAAATAAAGTGGCACAATTTTGCCACTTACCACCTGGGACTTGAACCCTGCTCAGGTCCACATGGATGCCCAGCTCCCCGGGGCAGGTGCTCTCCCAGGTCCTCTGCATGCGTCATCTCCCACCCGTGGTGCTGTCAGTCCCGGCCACCATGACTGAGGAAAGCCACAGACTAGCACGTAAGCAATGAACCATGAATGCCAAAGAAAGGGGTGTTGATAAAAACGAGATGGATTCTCTGGAAAAACTCAACAGAGACAAATTGCTATTTAAGAAATAAATGACCAATTTTGGTCCGGGTAAAGCAAGTATAAAATTCTGAAGGGATGAATCACAAAAGTGTGGAGAGAAGCTCTCCTCTGTTGGCTGTATAGATGTTTTAAAATTTCTTACTCCATTTAAAAAATGTATTTATGCACATAAGAACTGGAGTGTAGGCCAGAGGTACGGGGTGCAGGGCGGGGGTACATGAGAGACTCACCAGAGGCAGAGTGGGGAGCAGAACAGGCAGACTGACTGAAACACACTGCTGAGGGGAGCAGCGGGGAGGCAGGAGAGGTCTGCTGCACCCTGTGAGTTCCCTCCCTGCCAGCCAGGGATGGAACTCATGCTGCAGTGGCTGGTGATGGCTTGGAAGCGCTGAGACTTAACTCCTGCATCACCAGGGAGGTCCCTCTTCCTCCATTTTGAAGAAATCGAACTGGAAAGTTGTAGAACGACATTGTAGGTGTGGCTTATGCAAGAGAATGATAGAAACTCCAGGTACTAGATCCATATTTTGTGAGAAGAACTGGATCTGTGCCAGAACATTGGTCATACATGTGCAGTCTGCAAAAAGTAGATTCTAGGACACATGAGTGTCTTCGTGATTCTCCAGTTTGCCTCTGATACTTTGTTAATTGATTAGCTAATAGCTGAAGTTGTGTCCTATAATGAAGTTTCCACTGTTGATTGTCCCCATGATTATAGATGAGAAAACTGAGACTTAAAGAAAGGAAGTTAATTTCCTCAAGATTTGAACCAGGGATACTGCTGGTGGTGCAAGGGGTTAAGGCGCAACACTATGAAGCATCCACAGCCACTGCAGCATGAGTTCGATCCCCAGCCAGGGAGTGGACCCACTTGACGCAGCAAACCTCTCCTGCCTCGCCCGCTGCTCCCCTCAGCAGTGTGATTCAGTCCATTTGCCTGTTCTGTTCCCCACTCTGTCTCTGGTGAATTCTCTCACCCCTGCACCTCTGGCCTGTACCAGTTCTTGTATACCTAAGTAAATAAATCTGGGGGAAAAAAAAGATTTGAAGCAGATTTTTCTAACTCCAAAGCCTATACGTGTCCTAAATCAAAACACCAGCCATATGCCTGAGTATTTTAATCATTCAGTAAATGTTTCTTATATAAATAGGAAGATGAGTAGAACTGGACCCTGCTTTATGAAATGTGTGGGGGTGTGGAAGGAGTCATGGCAAGAATTCAGTATATTACCAGGTAATAAGTAAAATTATAGGGGTTCACTGACCTAGCAGAGAGGCAAATTCTGAGATGTAAGAATTTTCACGGGTGGGGCTCCCTGGTGGTGCAGCCGGTTGAGCGCCGCACTATGGGGCTTCTGCGGCCACTGCAGCGCGAGTTCCATCCCCGGCTGGCAGGGAGGGGACCCACAGGGCGCAGCAGACCTCTCCTGCCTCGCCCGCTGCTCCCTTCAGCAGTGTGTTTCAGTCTGCATGTTCTGCTCCCGGCTCTGTCTCTGGTGAATCCTCTCACCCTCCCTGCCTTTGGCCTGTGCCCCAGCTCTTGTGTGCATAAATAAAATATTTTTTTAAAAAAAGAATTTTCACGGGTGATGTAAGAATTTGCACCTTTGTGGGAGGTGCAAACCTGGGCTGAAACATTTTTAAATGAATGGACATTTACCAGGTGGGGTGGGGCGGCTTCTAGCAGCAGGAAAGAGCATTTGCAAAGAAAGAGGAACTGTGCAGAGAAAAACACAAGCAGTTTTGTGTGTAAGTGGCGACAGCGGTCAGTTCGAGGGCCAGCTCAGAAAGGTCAAGTGGAGTTTGGACTTGATTCTCTAGGAATATCTGGAGAGTCATTGAGAAATGTTCATCAGGAGAAATATTTGTCTTTGGATGGCTCGGGCAGCGGGCGCGAGGGGGGAAGATTCCAGAAAAACCGACAGGACTCTGACAGGATGTGAAGTGGCACAGTGGGCGGACGCTGGGCCTCTCAGCCGCAGTGAGAGAGAAAGCAATTATTTCGGCTTCAGACTCAAGTTTGGGCTGTTCGTGGGACCTTCAAGTGGAAATTTTCAACTCCGACTGGACGGTTGGTCTGGAGCTTTGGGGAAGTTGGAGCCGGAGCTACTTTAGTGCTGTAGGACCCAGAGGGCAGTGAGTGTCTGGGGCCAGAGAGGCTTTTGGTGAAGACCACATGGCCCGAGGGAGGGCGGCTGGGGAAGAGGGTCTTGCAAGAAGGAACTTCTCAAGGGCCTAGGGAATCGTGGGCAGAGGGTGGCATCTGAGGAGAAAGGAGATTCCAAGCGGGTTTGTCAAAGGCCGGTCACGCCTGGTGCCTCAGACCAAATCAAGGAGAGCTGGACACGTGCACTCCTGTGACCTGGACATCCAGAAGGAGCCCAGTCAGATGGCACTGGCCCGTTGGAACGTCACAGAATTTAGAACACAGGGAAATGGGAGGTCAGAATACAGGAGGGAAGCTGATGTGGCTTGAACGAGGGTAAACAGGTGACAGGTGACAGGTAGGATGGAGCCCCCTGAGCTCAGTGGACTGTGACCGGGCTGTGTCTAAGGGGTAGGCAGGACCAATGCCCCATTGAGAGCCTCCGGCCTCCTCCCCGCCGTGCGCCCTTTTTGGGGTCTATTCTGGCCCTCTGCCTTTTTCCTTCATCAGAGCTTATTGTCACTTAGTCCCTTTTAGGAAGTTTAAGGACCAGCCTTCCCAAGGAGGATTCAGAAACAGCAGGTGGAATCGCGTCTGTGGCCCCTTCTCTCCTGCTGCCTCCTCTTCTTCCCCACCTCCTGCCCAACCCGGCCAGCTGCGAGGGGCCACGCAAGGCCTCAGCTTCGTCCTCTGTCTTATGAGGGGGTTCCCTCACTACTTGGGGGGCCATACACAGACGTGAGGCTCGGCTGCAGGGCTTCCTACACCTGGATGAGGTCCATACCTGTGGAGCAACCCTCGACCTGACTGCAACTGTAAGAGCTCAGGTAGGGCCACTTCCTGCTGGCCCCGGGGTCTTCCTTGCCCGACCCCCGGTCACGCACTGTCTCACACGGCCTGCCTTCTGAGATCAGAAGTGGCAGCTAGAAGGTGTGCTCGAGAGGGCGCCGGACCCGCAGGCAGCAGAGCCCTGGTGCCCTGGCCAGACCCGTCGCTAGTCTTGGGTGAGTGGGTTGAGTTCCCCGCACCTCAGCTCCCTCAGCTGTAAAGTGGGCTTGGCAGAGCGAGCTCCCGCGGACAGGAGAGGTTCCACTCAGATGCACCGTGGAAATGTCTCGCGTGGCCCCTTCAATGGAAGGTCCCTGTTTGAGTGTTTCTTGGGCCTTCAGACTTAGGAGAAGAGGCCACAAGAGCCGTAATTGCCATGACTCTGTGGAATTAATATTTGAGCATGTCAAACCTCAGAAAAAAAAATATGTATCCTTTCATTAATCTTCCAGGAACCGGAACAGACTTTCTCTTTAGTATATCCCTGTGTGCTTTGTCCAGCACCAGCCTCTTCATCAGAACCAGGAACTGCTTTTTCACATTCCTTTCAACCGACGCAATCGCAAGGCAGCCTCCCCAAGGTAGCAGGATAATTCTCTCTCACTGGCTCCATTTTTTTTTTTCTTTTTCTTTTTTTTCCTTGACAACGGAAAGCTTTTTTCCCTCCAGGAAAAAAAAAAGTGACATCAACCTGTCAGTGTTAAATTCTGGCAGAAATGGAGCCACTAAAATGGGAAAAAAAAAAAATATTGGCAACAGCTGGGAACGAGAAGTTGCACAGCAACGATTGGGTTGTGTCCTTCATGAATACAGGGACTGGTCCGGCCGGCAGCGACGGTCGCTGTGGTCAGCGCGTAATTCCGAATAATTCTCTTCTCACTGCACACGACAAATTGATGGCATCGGTCGTGACTGCTCTTTTTGCCACACACTTTGCCGTTGCCCTCCCCAAAGAGGTGGGAGTCTGTTACCCGGTCTCAGGCGTTTGCATTTGGCCATGGATCTGCCTGGGCCTGTGGGATGCTGGCAGTCACAATGCAAATAGAAGCTTTAAAAAGTGCTGTGTGTTTCGACTGGTTCTTTGGAGCCCCGGATGTCACCATGGAAACGTGTCGGGGTTAGCCTGCTAGGGAACGGGAGAGACGGAGGACAGCAGAGGCATTCTAACCAAGGCCATCCTATAGACCAGCTGACCCCAGCTGAGCGAGCAGCCCCCGCCCCCACCCGCCACTTCACCAGCATCGCCGAGTGGGCCATGGACGCAGAAACAAAAACGCCGAAGACTACCACGGTTTGTGGCTGCTGGCTGCACACCCAGAGCTAATGGATACAGTGCGGTGGCCTAAAATGCTGGCACCTGGGGGTGACCTGTGGCTCCCCCAGCTGTGAGGGTGGGCAGGGGCCTGTGCTCGAAGTCGCACTGCGTCCCAGGCAGCCTCCCGGAGAGGTGGTTTTACAATCTCCATCCTAGGCCAACTACCCCCGCCCTGCCCCCTGACGCAGCTGCACTTCCTGGCTCTGTCCCGTCATACCTGTTACCCTGCTGCTCCAGGGCCCTTCCCTCTCTTCCCTGCTTGTTGGAATCATTCCAGACCCACAAGGACATATCTAAAACTGGTCTTTCCTGATGACTGATGGCGGCCCTCTGCCCACGGTGGCCGCTCCAGTCGATTAACTCATAGGTCATTTCTTGCCAGAGCCATAAATCGGGCGCCTAACACGAGCTGCCTAGCGGGCTCCTGGTTCCTCTGTCGTTGCCTGTGAAGCTCGACCGCAAGTCCTGGTGGGAAGGCCGCCTTTTTACGCTCCCCAGTCTCGCCCAGTTCCTTGGAAAGGGGAGAGCAGGGCCTTCCAGTGCACACAGGAGCCCTTGGCGGGTTGGCTGATGGTGGGGGCCGGTGATTAGGTGCCACTGATAATCAAGCTCCCAAGAAGAGAAGTATATAAATAAAACCAAATTATTAAAAAAGGGTCGCAGGTAGAGGCTTCCAGGCCTGAGTTTGCCACATGTTATCCTGCACTACTTTAATTCCTATTAAGAAATTAGTGTTATTTTAAATGCCTGCTTTTCCCAGTGGAGTTGGCTGATTTCCCATTCTCAGATTAGTCGTACTGTCCCGCCCCTCCAAGTTCTCTTCCCGTGTGCTTCTCCCAGGAGAGCGCCCCTCGTCCACCTCGTATGCCAGCTGGTCGTGCTTTGCTTTCTGTCCTGCCCGCACTTCCCCGTCACCCACAGAAGGTCCTGACGTCAGAGGTGGCGCCTCCACCCCATGTGCGCCCCTGGCATCTGCAGGTGCTTCTCCTAGGCAGGGCTCCAAGTCTCTGGTCACTCCTTCCTCTCTGTCCTCTGTCTAGCTTAACACCCTAAGGCAGGCCCTCCCCTGCTCACACACAGAGCTGCCAGTCTTGTAACTCACCTTCCTGCTTCCTCCTTGTGTCTCTCTCCCTCAGCTTGCAACTAGTTAGCAATCCACGGCATGGAATTCAATTTAAAAAGAAAATCCAGGGGCCTCCCTGGTGGCGCAGTGGGTTAAGCAATGCACCATAAAGCAAACTGCAGCCACTGCAGCACGAGTTCGATCCCTGACGCCAGCCAAGGAGGGGACACACATGGTGCAGCAAACCTCTTCCGCCTCACCCGCTGCTCCCCTCAGCAGTGGATTTCAGCCAATCTGCCTGCTCTGTTTCGTCTCTGATGAATCTTCTCACCCCTCACACCTCTGGCCTGTACCCCAGCTCTTGCATGCATAAATAAATAAATCTTTAAAAATAAATAAAAAGAAAAAGAAAATCCAACCAGCCCATTCTCCTACTTGAGAAACACGACACTCCCCTACCCCCTCACCACTTCCCTTTTCCGTGGAGTAAAAGACCAGGTCTCGGGCCTGGGGCATCCTATGGCTACTGGGCTCCAGCGCCAGGCTGCCTGTATTTACTCCAGCCTCATTTGCTGGTGGCTGATGCAGCATTGTCCACGCCAGACGCCTTCTCTGCAGCTGCCTGGTGCTCTTCCTCCGAGTCTCATGCGACCTCCCTGACCTCCCTCCCACACGCCAACTTCCCCCAAGGCCTCAAGGGGCCGCATCGCTTGCTGTGCACGATGTTGCACCGTGATGGTCTGAGCAAGTGGAGTTTCCTGGGAATGAAGACCTGGGGCTGGTGCCTCTGTGCGTGCTGAGCCTGGCACATGCTGAGTACGGTGCCCAGAGCAGTCACAGCCAAGAGGGCTGACAGTAGCCCACGGGTCTGCTGTCAGTGTGGCTGATCACGCATGATGCCACCACCCTGCCCAGATCTGGGCTTGTCCTCGGGCCCTGGTCCCTGCCGGTCCTGTAGCTACAGCAGCATCAGGTGACCTGGGCTTCGTGCCAGCTGTCTCATGCAGGTGCTTCCCGCTATCCAGGGTGCCCAGACCCCCACTGGGCTGAGGCTTGCCCTCTTCATGGATGGTGAGGACAGCAGCTGCTAGTCATCGAGTCCCACCATGTGTCAGACATCATCCTAAGTGCTCTAAGTGAGTGCGTTCATTCAGCTCCCACAGCAAGGCCAGGAGGACAGCTATTAGCATCTCCGTTTTATGGATAGGGGTTCCAACAGGTTAATTAACTTTCCTATGATCACTCAGATCTATTGAATCTGTTAAAAATAGCGTCTGCGTGCCAGCTGCGGGCAGCTCCTCCCGAGCCCATCCTCATCCGCCCGCTCCTCATCCCTGGGGTCCCTTCTCTCGTTGCTCAGTCTGTGAGCTCCCAAGAAGGAAGGAGAGGCGGGGGAGGAGAACATTGTGCACTTATTTTTTTAAATTCAGTTTACTTAAATCCCCTCATGACGATCTAACGATGAACTTTGAACTTCGTTCTGTCTACTTCACCCATGAAGGTAGACATTGCACGCCCTAATGTGAGTGATTAGCAAGTACAACCTAATGCAACCAGCTTTGCTTTTTGCAAGCCGCCTCTGTCTGTCAGTGGGCTGCAAACCGCACTGTCGCTTCCTCTTCAGCCTTCCTGCGAGAGCACCGTGCTGTCACTCAGCGCCCAACGATCATCGCGACACCAGGGAGCGGATCAGTTGGCCCACATGGCACTCAAGCTGCAGGTGGCATCTTTCTTCCTCTTTCTGAGTAAGTGTCTCCTGCATTTCTTCCTGGCCCGGGGCTAGTCACCTGAAGCTGCCAGCTGATGGTCACTCCAGCAAGACCGGGCCTCCCATGGCTGGTGGTGACAATAACTACTTCTTGGCATGGCTCTGGCTTAGCAAGGCATCCTTGGGCCTTTGGGGGCGCCTGCTGACCCCACTGGGCTTTGCATTTGTCTGCGTGTCAGAGCTGCCCGTGCTGCTGGCCCCGTCCTTATCTGGGGTTTACCTGTCCCTGGGGAGAAACTTAGCTCCCCAACCTCAGGTTTGTGTGCTGTTGGTGCTTGGCGAGTGAAGGATGCGTTGGGTGTGGCTTGATGGAAGAAAAAGTTATGCAGGCACTTGGCAGTTTTAGCTAAGCTCAGAGAAGGTTCTGGACTTTACCTATAAGCTCAGGTGGTGGTTGACTACTGAGAGAGGGAGAAGGGGTCAGGAAGGTTCACTTGGTTGTACCCTGAAGACTATGGGGGGACTCAGCAGGGCCAGAGACATTTAAACATGTTAGAACAGAGTGGAAAGACGGAGGACGGTGAGAGACAGATGAACCAGACAGGAAATGAATGACTAACTTGTTCCAGAGTTCCAGAGGCAGTAGCAGGTACTTTTTAATACTATGACTTCCCTCTCATAATAAATCTTTCAATGCATAAATAAGATGCATAGACTTCTAGGGGAAATCAATTTTGAAATGCAGTTATCAAAACTTTTTAAATAAATAAATTTAATTGTTGCTCTATTTACGTATTTCACAGCAAAATCAAGAGGAGGGCGATTAACTACCAAACTTCAAAGCGTGAGAAGTACAAACACTATTGCAAGATAGCTACAAGTATAACGTGATAAGGAAATAGCTGTGATTTGTTGGGCACCTTCATAGCTGAAGGAAATGCTAAATTCCCTTGCAGATCGGTAAAAATTAAAATGAAGATTTTTTCTTGTTCTTAAGTTCACGGACTCTTTAATCCTCTCTGTGGGTCCAGGGTAAGAACTGCTGCATTGGAGAGACGAGATTGAGCTGGTGCAGGGCCCAGGACGACAGGGGGAACTAGGCGAACTTGGCATCAGTGCAGCTCACGCATGAAAAGAGCTCAGCATTCACACAGAGAGGAATAAAGTTGAGTTGACCAGGACTCAGGTTTCAAGGGACTTGGGCTAGCGTGAGGTAAAGGGGCAGAGTTGGGGCCCCAGGGGGTACGAGGTGGCCTGCGTGGGAGTCCCTAGCTGCTGCAGTGAGGGGTTGGCTGCCACACTGGCTCAGCCACGCGGCCCTATGGGGGACCCCTGGCTGGCCTGTTCTGTTGACCTAGTGTGGTTTTCTGAGTGTGCTTCTCAAGTGTATCAGCGGAGTGTGCTGAGCTGCACTTGGCTTGCGCATAGAGGAAACCGGGCTTGCATTGTGCAATGACTCAGGTGATTACACATTCTCTATCTTGTTCTTTTTTTTCCCACATGAGCAGGCCGAGGGGAAAAGAAAGTAGTGACCAGCAGTAATGAAGGCTCACAAAGGGGAAGTTAATGATTTCATTTAACCCATCCCAAGAGTTCCTAGGCCATGCTATGTATTTATTAATAGTAAATTCTGACTTGTCCTGAGCACTCATTTTTTTTTTTTAAGATTTTATTTATTTACGCATACAAGAGCTGGTGTACAGGCCAGAGGTGGGGGTGGGGGGAGATGAGAGGAGTCACCAGAGACAGCGTGGGGAGCAGAACAGGCAGATCCACTGAAACAGCGAGGGGAGCAGCGGGCGAGGCAGGAGAGGTCTGCTGCGCCATGTGGGTCCCCTTCCTGGTTGGGGATCGAACTAGAGCTACTTGCTGTGCCCCAGATGCTTCACAGTGTGGCACTTAACCCCTTGCGCCACCAGGGAGGCCCTGAGCACTCATTTTGAATAGAATCACGGTTTCTATATGAAGGGCGTCCAAATCAGGAAGCAACTTGCACAGCTGGGGAAGCCTGCTACTGGCCATTGCAAATCTAGTGGGGGGAGGGGAAGAAAGAGAGGCATGAAGCGGTCAGCAATGATCCATCTATTGCTTGTATTCTTTGTCCTGATTACTCTAAAAAATACGTGTAAAGCTGATTAATCCTGTTAGGATGTGGCGCTGGAAGAGGTTAAAGGTCAGGTGTGAATGCACTCAGGGCTAAGCAGTTCCTTAGCTTTGCCTGCTCAACCTCTCACCCCCCC
>JAGFMF010011645.1:2766395-2863951 GCA_019455555.1 Galemys pyrenaicus | reverse complement strand
ATAAAAGTCTTTAACCTGGGAGGATCCCGGGAGGGCCGTGGTCTTCTGAGACTGTTTTCATGAGAAAAAAAAAAAAAGCCACTGAATTTTGGGTGAAAGGTCTCTCGGCCTTTATGCATGTAGGGCTATGTAAGTGTAAAGAAAGAGAAGCTGCAACCTGTGTTGTGTTTGATGTCCCAGGTAGGTTTTGTACAAGGTGGAATCATTTGCAGGTGCCGTTTTGTGCATCAAATGGTCGGATAAGCGAAATGTGGCGATCCCGGAGACCTTGTTTAAAGTGGTGCGGCCGGGGTGTGTCAAAAGCTGAGTCCCTTGAGCACGTCAGGGCTGGCTCTGAACCCGGCTGGCCGTAGGGTTAGCGCAGTCAGGTCTTTCCACCCTCCCACCACTGATGATGGACACCTGCGGTGCTGCGAGCATTCCAGGGTGGGCATGCGCAAGTGGGCGCACCTGAGTTGGACACGGGCTTACATGGGCGGTGTCGTGAGACGCCAGGACCGACAGTACTGATGAGCAGCAGCGGTAGAAAGCAGCCGAGAGGGTGAGATGCGCCGGGGGCTGGGAGGCCTGCCAGCCTCCCGGCCTCCTGGCCTCCCGGCACCTATGCCTGCCATGTACCTGGCCACCTCTACTAAATAAAAAGCATAAAAGCCACTGAGGGCTCCAAGACTCTCCTTCCTTCACCCGTCTGTCCCGAACCCTGCTCCAGAGCCGCCTTTCCTGCCGCTACACCGCCATCCGGGAGGAGCTGCCGGTGCCGCCCTCCACCAAGATTGAAGACCGGGCGGGAGAGGCCTCCGTACTCTGCAGGAGGACAGATGCGCTAACGTGCTGCGGAGACTGACAATGAGATGCTGTGTGTGCTCCCCAGAACCCCCGGGCTGGGCTTCACACCTGCGAAAGTTCCAAACACCATTGTCTTAAACTTCTTCGAGAAATCTGCATCTTGATCCTGTTCTTGCCCTCCTGCTCTGCTGGGCCCTCACCCCCACATCATCCGCTCGCTTCACCCATCTCTACCCTCTTCTGCAATAAACAGGCACCTAAGCCCAGGTCCTCCCCACCCTCTCTGCTTCTCCCCACACACCCTTCCTTTCTAGTTGCCATTTTGTTTGCTTTTCCCTCCCAGGAAACTTCTCGAAGTTTATACTTTCTGTGGTCACTTCTTGCCCTTGAGATCTGCAGCTTCTGCTCCACTGGAATCTCCTTAACAATGTCTCTGCTGACTTTCTCCTTGAGCTGAAAGAACTCTCTGTGGGTCCACCTCTCAGCAGCATTTGGCAGTGCTGACGGGTCCTCTCCTCTGGGAATATTTTGCCTCCTTGGTTGCTAAGTCTATGTGTCCTCCTGTCCTTCCACCTTGCTGACTTCTTTCTGTGGGTCTTGTTTGTCTCTCTATTCCCCAAATAGAGAGATGCTCTAGTTCCCGTATTGCCTGATGCTCCCTGGGACTTGTATGTAGCTGACCTGATCTGTATCCTTAGCTCAGAACCGGAAAGGCATTCACAGGAGGCGGTGAGAGCAATGGGATCGGACTCCCAGATGCTGCATTCGAGTCTGGCTCAACATTTCCAAGATCTGACATTGCTAAAAGTAGGAATGTTAGAGTTCTAAAAAGGATGAGATTACAAATATTTTATTTCCAAATATTTGCTGGCTAGCCCGATTTATTCCACGATGCTCCAATTTAGTATTCCCAAATTACATGCATTATCTTCCCCCTCACCCTTGAAATCAAACACTTCATCTCCCTGGTATCCTGGTATCTGCTACCCAGTTGCAATAAATTTCCTGTCATCATCTCTGCTCTTCCTGCCTCCCATTCCTCCATCTGCCTCTTCTACCAGCAAGCACCGGGGACTGAAACACTTTACAGATTTTATCTCCGTGGTTTATCTCTGCGGTGACTCTCAAGTTATAGTCGTTCTTTCCTCTCCTACAGCCTTCATCAATCTATCCTGGACTATAATAATTACTGAATGTCTATTCCTACCTTCCATCATCTGACACACAGCTGTCAAGATCATTGTCATACGACCTTTCAAATATTTTCAGTGGGTTCCCGTTGTCTAATCAATCAAGCCCAAACTTCCAAGCATGATAGTCAGGTCCTTTGTGTTCTGGATCAAAATTTCTATCTAGTCCTGTCTCCTTCTACTATTCTTCATGTAACCCTCCCCCAATCCACTGACTTCTGGCCTTTCCCAAGCCTTTCGATCCCCCCTTATAAATTGTATTATGAAGTTTCCTTTATCTGAAAGGTCCTGTTTTCCCACATCACTTGTCATAATCTTTCCAATTCTCCAAAGTCTGTTTCTAATATGATCTTTTCCACAAACCTTACCTATCGCCTTTTTCCCAAAAGGTAATCTCTCCTTCCTACAAATTCCTCAAAGCACTTTTATTATCTCATAGAGAGATAATCACTACCCTACTTGGCTAAATTATAACATCTAGAAGTTAGAGACTATTCCAAACTCATCTTTATATCTGAAGCATCAGAAATATGCTATAAGTATATCTTTAGATCCCTGAAGCATCAGAAATCCACTGTAAGTGGTCGAATAAATATTTACTGAATTGGCAAATAAAGCAGTAGAAAACGAAGTGTCAGTTTTCACAATAATATGTTTCCAATGTGAAGCCATGTCTCTGAAAATTCATAGAAAGTGTTCAAGAAATGTTGCTTAGCCACAAAAATAATACTGTGGAACAGGTTCTTAAACTTCAGATACCCTATTTTTTTAAAAAAAGAATCTCTATTGCCAAATGTAACACATAGAAATTATTTAACAAATAGGTAAGAAGTAAAAACCACGTAATCACTACCCAAGTCAAGACTGAGTCTTGTTAAGCCCCCACAAGCACCCACCCACCTCACCGAGTCCTCACCCAGATCACAACCTACACACGCAATCACTTTCATTACAGCCACTTTTCCACTTTTCTTTTCTTAATGGCTTTGCCACTAAACAATACAGTGTGATTTCGATGTTTTTACCCTTGAGTGGAATCATTCTGTAGATGATAAAAGAGATTCAAAAGTGGTTTTGCTTCTTTCATTAAACACCATCATCTACATTATTGTAACCAGTTCGATTCATCCACTTTCACTTCTGCAGAGCTTCCCATTTTATGAATGAACCTCAGTTTATCTGTTCTACCTTTGAAGGGCTAATAGTGGTAGACAGATGAACAGTGAAGCTACGGATATTCTTTCTCTGACCTTAGAGAAGCAGAGGCTTCTCTGAGACGTGTGTCTAAGACTGGCTGGCATTGCTGAAAATGTTTTCAATTGTCTCTAGTATAATTGTTTTCAAGTAATAATTTAAAGTTTTCTGAGATGTTTAGTCCTCTAGGTACCTATTACAAGAGAACATAATATAAATATCACATAAACTGGAATTTATGAGTAAGTTAGTGTATTTTAAAAAAAAAAAATTGTATTTATCATACAAGACCTGGGGTACAGGCCAGAGGCGCGGTGGGGGGTGGTGGTGGTGGTGAGAGGAGTCACCAGAGACAGAGTGGGGAGCAGAACAGCAGACCTACTGAAACACACCGCTGAGGGGAGCAGCGGGGAGACAGGAGAGGTCTGCTGCACCATGTGGGCCCCCTCCCTGGCCAGGAATCAAACTCGTGCTGCAGTGGCTTCAGAAGCCCCACAGTGGAGCGCTCAACCCCTTGCACCACCAGGGAGGCCCACAGTAGTGTATTTTAAATCAGCCCTGGAAATATGTGTGCTTGGTAGATTGGTTGAAGGTTTCTTTTCCAGTTTGCATCGAGTACACACGAATGCTCAAATGTTTAATGTATTCATACTTTTAGGTGACCACTTATCTTTTCTGCTCATTTTTTGCGGGCCCCCTTCCATCAGAATTGTTTTCATTTCAGAATTCCTATACAGTATATTGTTGTTTGTGTAATGCCATTTCTCTTTTCTCTCACTGGCCCCCCCTCTGGTCTCCTTTACTCTCTGTCCTGTGGACTCACAAAATTTAGGTCCTCCACATCTCCTGTGAACCCCGATATGTCACTTCCGTGTTTCCAGCCATCTCTCCCTGTCGAGGAAGTATTTCCACCCTCCTTCCCCTTCCCTGGCCCCAGGCCCCAGGCCCCACTGAATGACCTTGCTCCCCTTCTTGTGTATTTGTCATTTGCCCTTTGTTCCTTCTGTGACAAGATAAACTCACCTATATTAAAGTGATAGGGAAATGCATGCTCTTTTCTCTTTTTACACTTGAAGAGGACAGGTTCACTAGGAAAAGGAGAAACAAAAGAGAGACAGCTGCATAGTCACAGGTGGGCAGGAGAGCTGTGCACATACACTTTCCTTCTGAAAAGGCTTGATTTTGAAAATGTGCAAGTCAGAGGCATTGTCACTGAAGGATGTTTTCTCCTTTAAACCCAGGACTTGGGGGCCTCCCTGGTGGCACAGTGGGTTGAGCGCTGCACTGTGAAGCAGCCACAGCACAGCAGCATGGGTTCGATCCCCAGTCAGGGAGGGGACCCACTTGGCACAGCAGCCCTCTCCTGCTTCTCCCGCTGCTCCCCTCAGCAATGCATTTTAGTCCATCCGCGTGTTCTGCTCCCCGCTCTGTCTCTGCTGAATCCTCTCACCTCTGATGCCTCTGGCCTGTACCCCAGCTCTTATATGAATAAATAAATATTTAAAAAAATAATAAACCCAGGACTTGGGATTTGTCCAACAGGAAACTCATGCCACAGTGGTCCCCACTGCAAATGTGGTCAGCGAAGAATTAAATAAATTCTCCTCCTAGATCCTGTTGGACTCGAAGGTCCTCTTTATGAAGCTTTCCTGTAAAGCTGAGGGGGCTCTTCAAAAAGTTACAAAACTAAAAAACCCCCCATGATAAAGAAAGGAATGCAGCAGCCGCTTCAGATATTAATTTTAGCTGGTCTTGCTTGAGAACTGGCCAGCCCGGCAGCTACAAATAGTTCCACCCACCAGCAAGCAGTGGCACCAGGCGCGGTGGCTTAGACTTTGCTCTGCAACCCTTAAGCTGCAGCAACCCAGGCATTTGAGGCTTGAGGGTGTAGATGCTAAACCTTCCTAGGAAATCATGCAAAGCTAAATGACCATACATCGGATTTACTTTAAAATAAGTGCATTGTAAGTAAGCAGGAATGTCTTTGGAAGTGCTGTGTTGCCCTGATGAAGCAATGCTTTTAAGAGGCTAGAGATTACTATGGAAGTTAAATTATAAAAGAACAATTAACTCATCCAGCCACTTCACCACTCAGCCTGAAGAAGGTGTTGAGCATTTGAGTCGATTATAGCTAATAACCTACAATCTCATTTACCAGAATTGTAATACAGGGAGCTACAGACTGTGGTACATTGGACACTGGAGCACTAATCTATTTTTATTCGCCTCTTTCTCCTACTTGCAAGCTAAGCTCTGCACTGGCCAGAGACAAGTAACGGTACAGAAAGGACCGCTGTATCGAGCTGAAGGTTACCCCATCAGCATCGGCTGTGAGGTGACAGGCTACCAGGGACCTTCCGAGCAGCAGTTCCAGTGGTCTGTTTACCTGCCCAGCGCCCCCACCCAGGAAGTCCAGATTGTTAGCACCTCCGATGCGTCCTTCACTTACGCAAAGTATGGGCAGCGGGTTCGAAATAAAGAAATCTACGTGGAGAGGCTCCGGGGCGACTCGGTCTTGTTGCATATCTCAAGGCTCCTGATGAAGGAT
This sequence comes from Galemys pyrenaicus, assembly GCA_019455555.1. Lineage (NCBI taxonomy): Eukaryota > Metazoa > Chordata > Mammalia > Eulipotyphla > Talpidae > Galemys > Galemys pyrenaicus. The sequence goes on along the minus strand of JAGFMF010011645.1, from coordinate 2,858,233 downwards.
TCTGGCGAGTATGAGTGTTACACACCGAACACTGATGACAGGTACTACGGGAATTACAGTGCGAAGACCAGGCTAATCGGTAAGCGGTCTGCCCCCCTTGCCCGCCAGCCCCCAGCGAGCCAGGGTCCCCGTCATCAGGCCATGCCACGTGGCTTTATACTATTCTGGTTGCTTTGGCAAAAGAGCCCAAATATGCTTCTGGAGATTGGGAGACTGTCACAAACATGGTATCTCCTATTCTCTAAAATTCTCAATTCATGTTTCCAACCAACTTTGCCATGAAGATTTAGGCAATATGTGGTCTTTTTGGGCTGTGTCCCCTGTTGTCCACCAGCTGATATGAGCCACAGCATTAGGCAAAGCTTTGAGGGTCCTCCCCATGCAATGTCCCTCCTTGGAGGCAGAACATTTATTTAAGAGCGCTGGTGATATAAATATAAATATATATATGTACATATATATATGTGCGCACACAGTAGGATGTAGTCATAAAACTGAGATAATTATTCTCAAACTACGACTCTTTAGCCTGTTCACCTGTAGGGAGAGGGTCATAGTCATAGCGGCTATATCCAGTTTCCTAGGATACCAACCCCCTTTATTCAGCCTAGCAAGCTCCTACATATACTTCAAGACCCAGTCTAGAGAGCACCTCTTTGGTGAACCCATCCTACTGGTCTGGGCAGTATTCCCATCTTTGTTCCCTCTCAATGTTCTACTCACACCACTATTATTAGCACTCACCCAGCGTATGTGGCAACTGGCCACTTAGGTGGCCCTGTCCTTCCTCACTCTGAACTCCATGAGAAGAGAACCGTTCTTCGCCTCTAACACAGTGGCTAGCACTAAGTAGATGCTCAATGGACAACCGTTGATTGACTAAGTGTAGGAAAGTGGGAATCAAAGTGGAGAACAGTGTGATGGTGTAGAATAACAGGTTATTAGGTTGGTGAGAGTTGTGGCTCTGAATGATGGACTATAGCAGATTATTATAGAACTTTATTTTATAAAGGATCAGGTGATGTTCCAAGGAAATGAAGTGAGATGTTCCAGTTCATTGAGTCAAGTAGGGACAGATTTAGTATCAGAATCTAGGCCCCCTAGCCCCGAGGGATTTTTCCCCTTTAAATACTCTGTGGCTGAGTAGCTAAATTGGTTTCAGCCTATGCTACAAAAAGCAACATCAGGGTCGATAGATCCATGAGCTTTCCAAGCCCCATAGACTATATGTATGCGCGTACACAGATGCCCATGTGCCTTTGGCACTAGGGAAAGCAGATGGGCAGGAAGGTGACAGCTAGCTGAAGACCATCTCCATGGACACACTGTACAGATGGAAGGTCTGGGCACCGCCTGCCCTTAGGAGACTCACTGACAGTCCGGGACCACTCAAAGAGCATCTTTGCTTTGCTTCCAGTGATTCCAGATACACTGTCCGCTACCATGACCCCCCAGACACTCAGTAAGGAGGAAGGCGAGCCGTTAGAACTCACCTGTGAGGCATCCAAAGCCACAGCTCAGCATACTCACCTGTCTGTCACCTGGCTCCTGATGCAGGATGGAGGACAAAGCAAGCCCATCCAGGTTATTTCTCTCTCCAGAGATTTTGTGCTGGAGCCTGGGCCTTTGTATACAAAAAGGTTTGCTGATGGTGATGTGGGGTTTGACAAACTTGGAGTGGCCACCTTCAGGCTGTCCATAGAGAGACTCCAGCCCTCAGATCAGGGCCAACTGTTCTGTGAAGCAACTGAATGGATTCAGGACCCGGATGAGAGCTGGACATTTATCACAAAAAAGCAGACGAATCAAGTAACCCTGAGCATCCAGCCGGCAGGTAATTCTCGTCTCTGCAAATTCACTCATTTTCTGGTGGCAGGCATTTAAGAGATATCTCTTTTTAAGATATTTCCATATCTTAAATTAATTTCCATATTAATGACTGTAAGTCCCAAGGCAAAAGAAAAAAAACCCAATAGAAATATAAACAAAGAATATGAACATGCAATTCCCAGAAAAGAAAGCCTGCTAAGATAACACATTTTTGAAAATACGAATGTTCTGACAAATGTTCCAGTTCATCCTAATCAGAAAGTTAAAATCCATAGGAATGTAAAAAGAAATGGAAAGTTAGATAACAGGGAGTGTTGGCAAGATTGAGGGGTTTTGATTGTCTCATTCTCTGGTGCAAACATAAACCTTCACAGTCATTTTGGAAAAGCTGATAGGATTTTGTGCTTTCATGTATTCTCATGCTCATTGACTTAGTATATCTGTAAATCTCTCTCTCTCTTTTTAGGTCAATTACATTTATTTATTTTTTGCATATTTTATCTTTATTTTTTATTTTCAGTTTTTGTTTTGGATTTTTATTTATTAAACTCTTTTTTCTAATTTCTCTTTTTTATTGCGATAACATTAAATGGGATATTTTTTTTTCCCCCTGATATTTCATTGGCTCCAAAAAAAATGGCTTAGAAAGTGGGAGACATAGTGGTTTTGCAATTTCAGTGTATAAGTGAGAAGGACGTCCAGCTCACTCTCTCCGCAGGAGGCTTTTACAGGAGCCGATCTGATGGGGGCCTGGCTAGATTGCACAAACTATGCGCGCACATAGTTTTATGACCATTCTCGCCAAGCGCTGTGTAAACACCTTATCTGCGCTACCTAATTTGGCCCCAACCTTATGAAGCCAGGCATTGACTCCCCATTTTTAATGCAACCATCCGGCTCCTAGACCTGCTCCACTGGCCCAGCTGCCAGGGGCCCATGGGGGGCGGTGCATGTGCAGACAGGTGTATGGCTCAGGCCGGGAGCAGCTCCGGTTTCCACTGTGAAGTTGTGTATTTGCTGGTGCTGGCATTTCCTTCCACCTGAGCCCTATTCCAGTTTGGAACGGTGTCACCCTTCCTGAGCCCCTGGAATTTCCATCAAAGCAAACAGAAGCCTCAGCTGTGAGTCTTGGACTTTCTACAAAGGCTTTGGTCCAGTAGGAGGAGGTCACTAAAATCGTACACAGCCAACGATCACAAAGAGAGCGTCATTCTGTCCTCTGTAACTGTCCCGCTGGCGTCGCGTCTAAATCTCACTCAGTGAATCCTGTGGGAACACAGTACCTGTGCTTTTGTTAACCTGTGCCTTTAAATTATATCTTTAAAAATATCTGTGGGGGGCATGTGAAGCACTTTTTATTTTTTGACAAAAAAATTTGCCTATTAGATATATACATATTCTATGATTACATATGGATATGACTAGCATATCCATCACCTCGCTTGCTACTCTGTGTGTGTGGTGAGACGCTTACAATCTACCTCAACAAATTTCATGTTCCATGTTCAGCGCTGTAACTGTGCTTTATATTTGACTTCTAGAATTTAGTCCTGTACAAGTAAAATGCGTAATTGATCAGTATCACATTCCCCACACCAGTCCCCAGTAACCAGCCTTCTACTTGTGCGTCTATGACTGCAACACTTTACATTCCACGGATAAGTGAAATCCTCCAGTACTTGTCTTTCTGTGTTTGCTTTATTTCTTTTAGCATAATGTCCTGCAAGTGCATCCATATTATTGAAAATGGCAGGATTGCCTTCCTTTTCTTTGCTGAATAATATTCTGCAGTGTGGTGTGTGTGTGATATTTTTTATCTGTTCATCCATCACTGGACACTTAGGTTATTTTGATAATTATTATAAATAATGCTACAGTGAATGTGGAGTACAGCTATATTCTTTAAGATGCTGGTGTATTTCCATTGGGGATATACACAGGGGGATTGCTAGATCATGTGGTGGTAGTTCTTGTTCTGATTTTTTTAAGAAATCTCCGTACTATTTTCCAAAATGGCTGTGCCAGTTTGCATTCCCACCAGCAGTGCGCCGGGTTCTCTCTTGAGCCCATTCTTGCCAACTTTGTTATGTTTTGTCTGCTTGATAATGATCATTCTAACATATGAGGTCATATTTCACTGTGCTTTTAATTTGCATTTCCCTAATGGTTTTGCAATGTTGAACACCTTTTCATAACTTCTGAGTCAGCTCTTTCCCCATCTTGTTAAAATTTATTGTAAAGTATTTTATTGTTTTTGTGAATAGGATTGTCTTCTTAATTTCTTTTCTGATAGCTTGTTGTTATGACATAGAAATGCAACTGATTTTTTAAAAAGATTTGTTTATTTATGCATACAAGCACTGGGGTACAGGTCAGAGGTGTGGGGGGTGGTGGTGAGAGGATTCACCAGAGACAGAGCCGGGAGCAGAACAGGCAGATCAACAGAAGTACACTGCTGAGGGGAGCAGCGAGGAGGCAGGAGAGGTCTGCTGCGCCATGTGGGTCCCTCCCTGGCCGGCAGCAGGGATCGAACTCGTGCTGCAGTGGCTGAGGTTTGCCCCATGGTGCGTTGCTTAACCCACTGCGCCACCAGGGAGTCCCAGAAATGCAACTGATTTTTAAAATATCTTGATGCTGTATCGTGCAGCTTCACTGAAACCAGTTACTAGTCCTAAGAGTAGCTCAGTGCAGTCTTGGGGTTTCTACATGGGAGAGCCTGTTATCTAAAAGCAGACAATTTTGTTTCTTCTTTTCTGATTTTATGGCTTTTATTTCTTTTTTCTGACTAATTGATCTGGCTGGCTAGAACTTCCAGTGCTTTGTTGACTAAAAGTAATGAGATTGGGATCCTTGTCTTGTTCCTTATCTTAGAGGAAAAGTTTCCAGCCTGTCACTATTAATGATGTTTATTAATGAATGTATTTTTATTATTAAATCATGGTATTTATTAGTAGGATTGATGAATCCTACTAGTCATATTATTAGTATGCTTTTTAGTTTAGAATTAGTGTAGATTAGTTTAGACTTAGTTTAGATTAGTGTGATTAGCTATGAACTTGTCATATATCACATGTGCTTTTAATTTAGGAACATTTCTGAGATAGTCCTGAGATATTCTCAATCAAGAAAAGGGAGAAAGAAATCACTATTTACCATAATGCAAGAGTATAAAACGTTTTGATTTAAAAAAGAGATACAACGTGTACCTTGAACATCTATCCCACATCTCACTCAGTGGGATCGCACTCAGAAAGCTCTGTCCTGCTACCTAGTCTTTAGGGAACAGTCCAGGGCATTTTTGATTCTAGGCATTTGTTGGACTTCCCCACATCACCGAACAGAGTCCACATGATCCAGTCCTGGGCTGTCCTTGCCACAGCTATCATCTGTCTCCGCGACTGGAGGGGAAGATGCACCGGTCTCTGAACACCTGCCTTGCTTTTGTTTCCTAGTGAGGGACTTCCAAGTCCACATTGAGGCCGAGAGCACCTTCACGGAAGGCAAATCCTTGCAGCTGCTTTGCCTGGTGGTGGGCGGCGGCTGGAACCCACAGCTGCGGGGCGTCTGGTTCTTCAACAATGCCGAAGTCGCCTGCATGGATGCAGGAGGAGTTCTGAGCTGGAGCGAGGACTACAACAAGCGCGCCAGTCAAGGGCTGCTCCAGGTCTCAAAGTTAAGCCCCAAGAACTTCTCACTCAGCATCCTGTCTGTGGGCCCGGAGGACGAAGGCGCCTACAGATGTGCCGTGTCCGAGATGGAGAGAGGTCAGACAGGTACCTGGCAAGTGCTGCAGCAGAAGCAGTCTCTGGACCATCGCGTGCACCTGAGGAAACCAGCAGGTAGGGGATGCGGACCCGGAAGGTGTCGGGTGGCTGCGGGGCACCCTTCTTTATTGGACAGTGGCGGTCTACCTATGACTCGGTGTCAGTCAGAGGCCCAGAGGGGAAGAGAAGCGAACCCCAAACTCACTGAAGACCCGAGCCCCTTCCCGGTCCATGATGATGAACACAGCACTTTACTCCTCTAGATCCCAGCTGCCTCAACTGTCAAATAAGGACGCAGCGTTAGACTGATCTCTACAAACTTCTTACTGTCTTAGAGTCTTAGATTCTATTTGCTGTTGGTCCTAATTTTTATTTTTTTTTTTAAGATTTCTTTCTTCTTTTTTTTTTTTTGATGTAGAAGAACTGGGGTACAGTCCAGAGGTGTGGGAGGGAGGTGAGAGGGCTCACCAGAGACAGAGTGGGGAGCAGAGCAGGCGGATCCACTGAAACGCACTGCTGAGGGGAGCAGCTGGGAGGCAGGGGAGGTCTGCTGCGCCCTGTGGGTCCCTCCCTGGCCGGGGATCGAACTCAGTTAACCCTTAGGCTACCAGAGAAGCCCACTCCTCATTGTTACACATTGGGCTTTTCTTCAAACACAGATTTCCATTCCTTTGCTGTGTATGACGTGAACGCATTAAGAGGGAGGAGCTACACTTACTTGGTCCCCTTTCTGCAGAATAAACACCCACATGAGCACCTTCCCCACTCCAACATCTTTCAGTTGCTTTGTGTCCATCTTCCCTCATCTTCACCTGCTGTAGGAATGGCACTCATTCTTAGTTCCTCATCAAAGCATGAGTCAGAGTGAGAAATGACAAGGTACAGATGGTGGGCACCCCACTTCCTGCATCCTGCTGTGATGTGGTGACTGTCTGCACACAGCAGCCTGGGGATCTGCAGGCACCCGAGTAGAAAGCCCTTCCAGCTCTCGTTTGCTTTAGGAGAGCCTGTGGCCTTACACATGTTTGGATAATCCGTGCTTTTGTGTGAAGAGTAAACAAACAAATCCGCAACTAATATAGGATTCTCGGGGCTAGGTATTAAATTCGAAGCATAGAAAGATTCATTTCCCAAAAGCAAAAACAAAATAAACACAAGCTAAAGCTATTCTGCTGCACTTGTTCATTGGAAGCCTCCCCAAAGGTCGATGCATTTCACTTTCCTGTTCTTCTCCATCACCCCCTTTGCGAAGAACGGAGATGCTCAAGCCTGGCCTGTGTGGCAAGCCAGGAAGTGTGTTGTGTTAGTTTTCACACTCAACATTTGCTCTAACTTTCTAGGATTCAGGGAAAACCATGTAGGCGGGTTTACATATTTACACAGAGCTAAATCTCTGCTCCCCGCATCTCAGTCTCCCTGGCATCTATCTGCTGCCTTGCCTAAGGCCCTGGGGTTGTCTATACCAAAAAGGCTGAAAGGTGTGCCCTCTGGCACATGGTTCATAAGCCCATCAGCAGGGTGGGCTTCCAAAATTAAAGCTACTGCTTCTTGTGGGCAGGAGACCCCAGTGTGCCTAAGAGGTTAGAAACATAAAATGCTATTGGTGAATTTAAGGATTCTGTTGGGCCTTTGGTTTTAAAACCACTGCTTGAGGTAAGAGCAGAACTCTACCATTCCACGGCTATTTTAGACAGGAGAGGGACTCACTGCCTCTGTGAAGATGTGACACTTAGTAAGTCTATTAAGTAAGTAACGCGCACTCAGTAAGTCTATTGTTTCTTATCAATAGGCAATAACCAGCACAATGAGCTCAGGGGGAAAAAACCTGATGCTAATGGAAACTCATCATGATGGTTATAGTTCCTCTCTGATTTCTGGATTTCAGTTATGAGTTTATTTTGACCTTAAAATAAGTATAATCATGCCTCTCTAATGCCCCAAATTTGGAAGAATTTAAAACAGTCCTGTATATATATGTTTCTCTCTCTCTCTCTCTCTCTCTCTCTGTGTATATATATATATTTGTGGACATTAACGTTCATTATATCTTTGTAACTCACATACCTGTTGCATAGAACAGTGGAAGACTAAGTTCCTTCCTCAGCAGGAAATAACAATATGCAAACTCACTTATTTATGTAAAGATTTATTTATGCATACAAAAAGTGGGGCATTTATGCATACAACAGGCCATAGATGCAGGGGTAAGAGGACTCACCAGAGACAGAGTGGGGAGCAGAACAGGCAGACTGACTGAAACACACTGCTGTGGGCAGCAGCGGGCGAGGCAGGAGAGGTCTGCTGTGCCCTGTGGGTCCCTCTCTGGCCAGGGATCGAACTCATGCTGCAGCAACTGCCAACAGCTTCATAGGGCTGGGACTTAACCCCTTGCACCACCAGGGAGGCCCCTGCAAACGCATTAAGATCCTATTTAGATTTCCTGTTCTGTTTTGTTTTTCTCTTTTGGTTCTACCTTCCCTCTGCTTTCACTAAGTGCCTGTCAATAGCTCCCCTTCCTGGATTCTTACCCAGACTCACCAGGTTAGGACTTTTGTGTTTTATCTTTCTGACAATGCTTTAATGTGAATGCTGTTGTTATCCTCATGCTCACAAGAAAGAAAGTTGAAGGTCAGAGAGGTCATCTGTGCCCTCTAGGTAATTCTGACTTGAAGCACGATGCTGGGTTGCTCAGAATACTGGTGCTCCTGAGATTTCTCTGCATTTCCTGCAAAACACCACCCAGGACAAGTCCTGGCACAGGGAATATTTGCTGAATGACTGTCTGCATTGCTACACATCTTGAATTTCCCATCTGGAAGCCAGATTTACATTTATAGTTTTACACTGTATTTTAGACATAAAAAGGATCTTCCTTCAACCAGCAACATATATGTATGATTTGAAAGAGGAAAAAAATATACATATACCTATATACATATTTATTTATATGTATACATTTGTGTGAATATACCAATGTATTTCTCCCGAGTAATTATTTTTAGTTGTACTGTTGTGCCATAAAGAGACGTAATTAACGAAGCTCCTCCCTGGTTCAACATGTATACTAATTAGGGGGCGATGAGTAGAGAGAAGAAGGTCATTTTCAACTGTGAAAGTCTGAATGACAGAAAACTAAAAATTTAAATAAATAGAGCTTCGTTGCTTCCAGGCTCAGACACCCACCTAATTAATCTAGCAAAATATTACCAGATGTTTCCCAACTAGATATTCTTAAGAAAGGGCCAATTTAACCAATTGCTAAAAATAAGGATAAGTTATAAATTAAGTGTAAATAGATTCTCCTGCTATCCTTTCTCCTGTCTTATTTCCACCATTTAAGTGTTCAGCAAATCACTTTTTCTGGGGATGGTGCGGGAGTAAACAGCCAGATCTGAGACGTCAAACCCCAGTCGAGTCCTAATTATGAGCTTCCACCGTGTTCTAGAGAGTTTTGTTTACCGGAAATCCTCCCTTTGCATCCGTGATCTGCAGCTAGACGCGTGCTGGTGAACGCCACGCAGCAAGCGGTGTGGGAAGGAGAGCTGCTGGCCCTTCTCTGCCGGGTGGAGGGGCCGGAGAGTAACCTGTCCGTGAGCTGGCTGCACACCCCGCAGGGCCGGACGCAACCAGACTTAGTGGCCCGCATGGGGCCGGATGGCACCGTGGCGCTGGGACCCAACAACCGTGGCAACGGCAGGCTGGAGAAACGGGACTGGGCCACCTTCCAGCTGGACGTCAGCCCTGCCGCCGTCACAGATGGCGGCCTGTATGAGTGCAGGGTGTCCGAGAAGACCCGGAACCAGGCCCCAGGTCCACACTGGTCTGGGGAGGCGCCTGTCACTGTTAACTCTCTGCGTAAGTGCCTACCCCTCTCTGGCCTCATACCCGCCTTTGCTGTGGGCCACAGTGGGGTTTCGCTGCATGTCCTCCTGAGTACCCCGACCACAGGGCCTGTCATCTCCGGCTTTCAGGTCTGCCAGCTGATCTGTAAAGTTTACTCATCTTTATAAATCTGTAGAGATGTAAGTTGCTCAAGGTTAAAACCAAAGCCCTGTGAGTCAGAGTCGACTTACAGAAGAGAGAGGCCCAGTGTGGCCGGGCCTTGTGCTTGGGCTCTGACAGCTGCAGCCGGAACTGCCAGCCTCGTGTGGTATGTGCAGAGCCTAGAGTGGGGTGCGGGGGAGGCAGCGCGGGGCCTGGGAGCGCCCCACCCCTCAGCAGCAGCTGCTTAGCAGCTGACCGGAGACGCATCGGGGATGGTCACTGCCAAAGGCAGTCTTTGAAGAGGGTTAACTTTGGAAAATCGAGGTTAGAATTCAATAGATTACTGTGAATCAACCTGTACCCCCAAATATACGATACCCTCAACAGAGGGAGTCCTGGCTCAGTGTGAAGAGGGGGTGACTGGGGAGATATCCGAGTACTGTCTTTCGATTTGGCAAACATAGCAAAGTTGTGTTTCGCATTTCCACCTGCAGAGTCAAGTTTACAAGTTAACCTGGTTAGCCGTCAACCCCAGGTGCAGCTGACCGGCACCTTTGACCTGTCCTGCTTGGTGAAAGCCAGCTACTCTGACCTCAACATGCCACTTACAGTGACCTGGCAGTTCCAGCCAGCTGCCTCTCAAGACTCTCACCAGTTCATTCGAATCACCCACGATGGCGCTATTGAATGGGATGACGCCCTGCCCCAGTTCCAGAACAAGACAAAGGTTTCACAGTCTTCATTTCGTTCTCAACTCCTGATCCATGATGCCACCGAGAAAGAGGCAGGAGTGTATCAATGCAAGGTGGACGTTTACGACAGAAGTTCTCCACGCACCAAGGGCCCAGTAAGGGCCTCCGCCACCTCCCACCCCTTGAGGATCGCCGTCACCCTGCCAGGTGAGCTTGAAGTCAACCCCTGCCTTTTTTTCCCCCCAAAGCTTTATTTATTTATGCATACAAGAGCTGGGGTGCAGGCCAGAGGTGCAGGGGTAGGGTGAGAGGATTCACCAGAGACAAAGTGGGGAGCAGAGCAGGCAGATGGACTGAAACACACTGCTGAGGGGAGCAGTGGGTGAAGCAGGAGGGGTCTGCTGTGCCACGTGGGTCAGCTCCCTGGCCGGGGATCGAACTTGTGCTGCAGGTGCTGCGGATGCTTCATAGCGCGGTGCTTAGCCCCTTGCGCCACCAGGGAGGCCCCTTTAAAAAAAAAAAAAAACATTTCTCCTGCACTGGGTAAGTTAAGTTATAGAGTGAAAGCATAAAGTACCTTCTTCCTGGGTTTGTACTGCACAGGCATCGCGTGTAAGTGACACCCGGGCCGACGTGATAGCAGGATGCTCTGTGGTGGTTACTCAGCCACTGAGATAGTTGCCCGCGGTTCCTCCCTGTGTCCACACTTCTTACAACAGCCCCACCAGCGAGCAGCCTTGGGGTCCCAGGTGCACAGCAGAGGCCCCTAAGACCAGCCCCAAGGCAGTGAACACACAAAACATAACCAGGGCACATTTTCTACAATCGATTTACAAAAGGCTACAGAAAAGACGTCTGTGCTTAAACCCCGAAGCGCCGGCATGTGGAGGAGAGCAGCCGGGGACTCCTAGACGGGGCTCGTCTCGCTGTCCCCGTCCCACTCCCACCTCCAGTCAAGAGCAGAACCAGAAGGGCGGATGGAAGCCACGGAGGGAGCGTATCCGACTTAGAATCACAGAGCGTTCTCGGGGGCCAGAGCCGTGCAGGGATGGGGCGGGCTGCTTAGTCACAGATGAGCTGGCCCGGCTGAGCGCGTGCCGGGCATGGCTGGAGAGGGTGTTGCACAGCCGGGGTGTGGGCGGCTTTGCTCTGCTGACCTAATGTCCTCTCCACCTTAAAATTCCATTGAAAATCAAAATCGACAGACAACTATAAATCAGAGACATTCCCGAGGGCAGGAGGAGGGAGACAGAACAAAACGGGGGGGGGCTGGGGGGCGGGCGCAGGGGACTGTGGCCATGGCGCACGGGTGAACTGCTGATGGGAGTCTCACGGGCACGAGAAACATACACCGCACACAAATGAAAAGTGATGTAAATATATATCAAATAAGAAAAATTCTTGTCCAGCAAGGAGAGAGAAGTAACTGTCTGTTCTCCTCATTTAGAGAGCAAACTCAGAGTCAACTCCAGCAGCCCAGCTCAGGAGGTCTTCATCAACTCCGATGCTGTCGTAGACTGTGGCATCTTGTTCCGGTCGACCGGAAACCTTCATCTAGCCATTACGTGGTACTTTTCTCCCACTTCCACTAATGCAACGAGCATAAAGCTCCTGGAAGTGGACCAGACCAATGTTGTCAAATATGGGGATGAATTTCACGATCCACGGAGAAAGCAAAAATTCCACACCGTGAAAGTTTCCCCAAACTTGTTTCGGCTGCACATCCTGAGTGTGGAACACAGCGACCAGGGCAGATACCGCTGCTCGGTGAGGGAATGGCTCTTATCTGCAGATGGCACTTGGCACGGGCTGGGAGAAAAAACCTCAGGCCCAACAGAACTGAAACTCAGGCCCACAGGTAAGTATTGTATTCTCACACGCCTTTGTATTCTCACACGTCTTTCAGTGGGATTTCCGGTTGCTCTTGGGCAGCCATTCCACGGAGTGATTATGCAAAGGTACAAGTGTGGCCTCAAGTCCGGCAGTGGTGTCTGCCTGCATAACGGCTGCAGGGCCTAAGGCTCCCCAAAAGAGACAGGGGTCACTTAAGGTGAAGCAATCGAGGTTGTGCACAGCTCGGTGGGAAGAAGAACCGTTGGCTGGCTTACCAGCCGGGCCACCAGCCCCGCACAGGGCAGCCTCTCTCTGACTCTGTAATAACACGCTGTGTCATTCCGACGAGACTCTATTGTGACTTGGCAGGGAAAGAGTAAGACGAAGCATATTTCTCCCACTGTGAGCAGAAACTGTACAACTCTATAGGGATGTGTGGAGAAATTGCTTTCCAACATTTGACTGCCTAAACATAAGGCAAATAAGAGTAGTTAACTGTTGGAATGGCTTACTGAGGGAATCTCCTCTTCCTCAGGAGATCTTTAAAAAGGCAGCTGACGTCCCATCCATTTGCTTTGGTCTGAGAGAGCTGCGGCCTGAATGCGGGCAGCATTGATTAGATCCCTATGCATCAGCTAGGTCACCGCCCGTGTTGATTAAAATTAAATGAGTGTCACAGCTCAGGTCTGGGAACTGGCTGAGACCCAACAGCACAATGCAAAGGACTCAATCGAGTCTGGCACTTCAAATCCTATTTTCAGTGGAACATCAAAAAAGATTATAATGATCATTGCTATGTGTTGAGCAATTGCGAAAACAAAGGTTTAACTCACAGCTCTTGCCTGAAAGGAGCTCACAGTTTGTTGGGGGGTGGGGTTGCAGGGACAGAACAGCAGCTTCATGCAGGGGGTTCTTCTCCGGCGCTGGTGGCCTGTCTCTGTGTTCTTCAGCCCCTCTCCCTGCTAAGGTGGGTGCTCCTCAAAGGTGGATCCTGGACACCTTTTCTTGGTGTTCTCGGTTCTCTGCAGGACTTGCGATGCACTGCCTTGCTTTCAGCTACCACCTTCAAGATACTAATGTTAAGCTCCAAGCTGTTCTACCATTTCTGCCTGCTGTGCATTTCTGTCTGGACACCCCCGAGACCCCCAGACTCAGTGTGTCCTGACTCATCTCGCATCTCTGCGATCCCACAAGCCTCGTGCTTCTGCCTTCCCCATTTGTGGGACTGGCATCCCTTTCTCCCAGTTGTGCAAGCCAAGAAATGTGTTGTCCAATCTTTGAGCATACCAAGAATGCCTAAAATCTTTCAGTTCCAGAACATCTCTCAACTTGAGAACGTTCCCAACTAACTCAAATTCTTTTCAAATAAATAGTGAGGATGACAGACAAAACATCACAGGCTAGGTGTGTGGATAGTTGGACAGGGGGTGAGTTAAGGAGGAGGCCCCAGGGGAAGAGAAGGACTGGTCAGAATTGTAAGAAGGAAATTTCTCTAAAGTCAAAATAGGAGAGGACTGCAAGAAGAAAATGGACTTTAATGACAAACCCACAGAAAGGACAAAAAAGACTGATAGGTGTTTTGAGATAGGAGATGGGTCCTTCCTGCAAACTAATATTGTTGTGCTTCTCCATGCGAGGAGGGGAGAGAAAAGGTGATGACAAGAGTCCAGAATCAGAAGAAGTTGTTCTTTTAAACATAGATTAGTAAGTGTGTTTGTTTGTAATAGCACTGAACATTCAACACACACTGTATCTTTCCTTTGTATCTACTCTGGCCTTGCTTCCGTGTCCTCACCTGCTGCTTAGCAGGGAATATTTTTTTAAAGTTCAAGTGGAAATCTGTTTAAAACCTGGTCTAATCCAACCACTTAAATAGCCCCTTTGGGTGGGATGCTAACACTTGTATAAAAATGTTGAGTTTCTTGTAATCTCCTCTTTCTCTGTGACTACACCTGAGGTAGTTCCTGGGTGGATGGGAAGAAGGCAGTTTTTTTAAATGTTTATTTATTTTTCTCTTACAATCTTTGCTCTCTTTTCTAGGTGTAGTCCCCATAGTTTCCACCACCAGTTCACCCGTGCACGGTCACCGTAGTGCCTTGTGCTCTTCCCATCCTGGCCTTGACCCCAAACCCTCCCTCTTCCCTGCGGAATGTCTGTTTTGTCGTTGTCTGTCTATTTTTGTTGTGTTGTAGTTTTCTTTGTTGTTGCTGATGTGATTATCATTTTTCTCCTTGATCCCCGTTATTCCTCCTATAAGTGAGACCATCCAGTGTTTTTCTTTTTCCATCTGAATTATTTCACTAAGTGTAATCCCTTCACACTCCATCCATGTTCCTGTGAATGTGTCTAGTTTATCTTTTTGATTGCTGAATAATATTCCACATGTGTACATACCACATTTGGGAAGAAGGTGATTTGCTGCCCCCAGAGAGAGCCAAAGATCACCAGGGTCCCTCTGAGGGAAGCTAACCAACGAGAAGTGAAAGCCGCAGGCGCAGGGCCTATGGTGGCTGGTGGTGCAGAGTCCAGAAGCCAGAGGCAGGCTAGCAAAGGGAAGTGGCTGGGTTGATTCATAGCAGAGAATGTTCTTGCTAATATGGAAGATGCACGATGTCTAACAAGAGTATTATGAAGGGGCTGATGCTAAAGAATATGCTCAAGAAGAACTAGAGTTTTTGCAGGAGGGTTTCCAATCTAAAAGAGAAGGGGAGGAAAGGAGACTTGCAGAAGCACATGGGGGCAGAAAGAGCTGTGCCCTTCCCCCTCCCCCTCCCTCTCTGTGCCCCCCTCCCTCCCCCCCATTTCCCCTCCCCTACCTTCCCCTCTCCTACTTCTCCCTCTCCCCCACTTCCCTTGTTCCCTACTTCTCCCTTTCCCCCACTTCCCTTGTTCCCTACTTCTCCTTCTCTCCCACTTCCCTTGTTCCCTACTTCTCCCTCTCCCCCACTTCTTCTCTCTCCCCCCACCTCTCCCCCATCCCCCACCTCTCCCATCCACCTAAGGAAGAAAGGGGAAATAATCCCAGGTGGTAGCCAGGGGAGGAGCTGCCTCTGCTGCTTTGCAAAGCTAGAAAGTGGGTGACAGCCTCACCTGCATAGTCACAGGTGGGCAGGGGAGCTGCTGCCAGCCTTCCAATCTGAAAGTCCCGGCTCATCTCTAACTTAGGGCAATTTGGTTTTTAGGAAGTGTGGTGCGTGTTTCCAAGGAGCACCGGACAGAGAATGTCACGGAGCACAGAGAGGTGGCCCTGCGCTGCAGCCTCGAGAGTCCCAGCAGCTCCGCCTCCCTGTTCTCGGTGAAGTGGTTCTGGAGCCCAGGGCATTCTGAAAATAAAACACTGGCGCACCTGCAGCACGACGGCTTGCTGCAGTACTGGGGGGAGGAGGCGCTCCGGCACCGCCTGCACTGCTACCGCTCCTCTGCCACCGACTTCGTCCTGACGCTGCGCCCGGTGGAGCTGGCCGACGCTGGCTCGTACTGGTGCCAAGTGACAGAGTGGCGGCTCCATGAAAACCCCAGCAAGTGGGTCAGCCAAGCGTCGGATGAGTCACCACACATGGTGCTCACTGTGCTGCCTTCAGGTAAGGCGTGCTCCAGCCACAGGCTCGGGTCAGGAGGACCTTGGCTCCTCTCCTCTGCTTTCCCTCCCAGCTGTTTTCAGGGTGAAGACAACTTGCAGACTCCCTAAAGACAATGGCTGCCAGTTTCCCTCCATAGTCACAGCTGCTGGTTCCCTCGTTCGAACAAGACAGTGTCTACATGAAGTTGTAGCACAGATTTAACATCTCAGAGGGTCTCCCCGTGCCTGCCTTCCACTCTCCAGTAACAGAATGGAGGCTGCATCCCTTCAAAGAGCCAAATGATGGGGATGGGGACACGGCTTTGCATTCTGATTCGCACACACCCAAATCAGCTACCTCTAAACGTTTCCTGAGTTCATAACACAATGAAACAAAAACCTTTCACAGTAAATATGGGCCGGGCTCCTTTTCTCTGTGTGCTGAGCAAACTCCCGGACTGACCATGCCGGTCATTTGGGGTGCTGCTCCTCATTGCCCCCACAAGCCACCAGCCAGAAAGCGTGTCCATAAGATATGTTCCCAGCCCCAGCCAGGAAGACCAGTGGCCAAAGCCCCTTCTCTGTGGGTGGGGCCGCCCCGGCCAGCTGAGTATGTGGCTTCACTGCGGTGTGGCCCGGGGCTGCAGCGAGCTGGGCTGTCCTTCCAGAGAGGGCAGTGCCAGGCCCATAGAGCCAGTTATCGAGCTTTGCAAATGAAAGCGAGAATCTCTGCAGCCAGACCAGTGCTACTTGGGGGACCCATGAGCTGGTAGATGTCGGGGCAGCTGCTTTCTGGTGGGATTTAAAGAGAGAGTGAGACAGGAGGTCTAAGTGAAGCTGACGTGGACGAGAGCCGATGGAGAGGCAGAGGAGGCGCTGGTGGCCCACACAAGCCATGCCGGATGGAAGGTAACCAGAAGTTTCCATTCCCGAATCCCGCTGGCTTTGGTGAGGCTCCAAGGATGGAGAGGAGGCTGCCAGGAGACGTGGCGCCTTCCTAAGGGGGAGCGGAGCAGCCCAGCCCCAGCAAGGCTTCAGTGTGTACGGCAGCAGGATCTGGGCAACTCCCAGGGCTGCCTCCTCCTTCTCCTCCTCCTCCCTCATCCACCCTTCAGCTGCATTTTCCTCCAACATCTCGGCACAGGCTGTCTCTTCTGATAAGCTTTTCTTCCATCCCAGCAGCTATGGGAAGCCCTGCAGCCCTTTGCAAACTCTGTACACTGGGATTCGTGGTTACACTGGAATTGGTGGTTATACTGGGATTCATGGCTGCACTGGGATTCGTGGTTATACTGGGATTCGTGGTTTGGTCAAATCAGCAGGGTGTTTTTTATTCCTTCAGTAGGATAAATGAAAATAACTGTAATATTCTGTGACTTTGGAAACACACCTTCTCTGAGGCAGTGGGAACCCTCACAGGTAAATATATTGCTAGTCTTTGTGGACGCCTTGTAAAACAGGTATGTGGTTTTAAAAAGAACTCTGGAAAGAAAATGTTAAAAATTGAGGTGTCTTTGTATCTTTGACAATGGGAGGAGCCGGGACGCCTGTGCGTGGCACGCCGGAGGCTTCCGTTCCTGGTCCATGAAGTCCCAGAGAGTTCTCACGGCCCAGGGCGTGGCTCCGTCTACCTGACCGCCCCTTCTGGCCATTGGGGAGGTGGTGCGGGCTGAGGAGAATGCTTGGGGTGCAGTCTGCAGGCCTAGGCCCAGACCGCCGCTCTCCCAGCCTCCGGCCAGCTCCGAGTCCTGTCCTAGTGCGCTGCCAGTGAACCTCGGCGTCCTCACAAAGTGACAGTCAGCACAGCGGCGTGGGAGCAGCGAGCCCGGCTCCTGGCGTGTAGTGAGTGCACCGCAGTGCTAAGGCCTTTCCCCTATGTCTGCAAACACGCCACAGACACATATACCGCACATACACCACACACATACCACACATGTACACCACACGCATGCACCACCCACACCACCCACACATCACACATATACACCACACACACATACCCCCACACATGCGCACACTGCACAACACACATACACCCACACCACGGCACACCACATACACATCACACACACCACACACGTACACCACACACACCACACACACACCACACACGACACATGCACTACATACACATACCCCCACATATGCACACACAACACACATATACCACACACCACTGCACACCCCATACACATCACACACACCCCACACATATACTGCATACATACATCACACACCAGAACACACACCCCTCATACAAACCCCTCCCACATACCACAACACATACCACACACCACACCACACACATATACTGCACACATACATCACACACCAGAACACACACCCCTCACACACACCCCTCACACACCACACACCACACCACACACATACCACATGCATACATACCACACACCACACACATGCACCACATGCATACCACACAATATACCACACACTGCACACATGACACATGCACTACACACACCCACACATGCACACATACCACACAATATACACACATACACCACACACCACCGCACACCCCATACACATCACACACACCCCACACATACACTACACAAATACACCACATAACACAACACATACCCCCACACACAACACACCACACATACGCATCACACACGCTCCACATACACACACACCACACACATATATCCACCCATGTAACAAAATATTTTAATTTGTGCAGTAAATACCTACATTAGGTTCTGCGGACACAGTGTGTGTGACGGAGTCTGCTTGCCCAGAGCGGCTGGGTGGGGAAGGGCAGAGCTCAAGACAGGTCTTGGGCTGGGTGCTGGGTGCTGTGGGAGGAGCAGAGGCAGGCGGGAGGGGCTCTGAAGGCTCCCCAGAGTGTGGGGTTCATGAGAAGAAGGAAGCATATCTTAGGAAGCGCTATGCAAGGTGGTCATTAAAACTGGGGTGCATTGACAAGAGATGAGGTTAGCGAAGGAGGGGAGAGTCAGGTCTCGAGTCGGGAGCTGAGGAAGGCAGACTTTATCGTGGAAGAAACACGCTCCCAGGGCGTGACGTCTTCAGAGCTACGTTTTAGAAGTGGGACCTGGGAGCAGAGCTAAAGATGACTGGGTGGGACACAGAGCAGGGGGAAGTGTTTGAAACTGATTGTGGGGGCCCAGGTGAGACACAACAAGGGCCTGAAGTAGTCAGTGCCATGAGGACCGGGAGACGGGCATTCAGTGTCAGACGCTGTGATGTGAAGCGCTTAGAGAATGACTAGACAGATGTGAAGGCTGAAAGAACAGATGGGAAGATTCGAGAACAAATATCAGGTTTCTGGTGTAGCAAATAGTGAGGACATCACCCGGTGAGGTAAGACAGGAGAAAGGCCTGAAGGAGGAGATCAGTTTAATTTTGCAAAAGTCAGGTTGGAACTGATGTGGGAGCACCTCGGAGGAAACTTACTGATTAGGCCCTGGGACTTCCAAGTGAGGCAGTTGCCAGAGTTGTCGATTAGAAGCCATCAACTCTTAGCCACTAATGATGCCTGCAGTCGAACCCCTGAGACATGCCACTGCTCCCTTGTTAGGGGATGCAGAAGAGGAGCCTGTGAAGGAGAATGGGAGGTAGAGAGGGAGGAGGGAGGAGAGCCAGGGCCGGGGTACCATAAAATCCATGGCAGGGGCGGGGGAAGGTAGGATACCAAGAGAGGAAGACCCAGCAAACTCAACTCTTGCAAAAAGGTTAATTAAGGTAAGAGTGGGACCATGTCCGTTGGATTTAACAAGATAGGGCAATTATAGAAAAGTAATGAGAGAAAGCAGATTGCAGTGAGAAAATGGACTCATCGAATAATGACTATCCTTTCAGCAGTTTGATGGCAAGGGAAAGAAAGGACACAATAACACATGGCTAGAGCTGTCACCGGAGTGTTCCTTTGTTCTGTTTTGTTTGAAGTTGGTAGGGACTTGAGCACATTTACATTCAACAGGGGAAAGAGTGAAGAAGGAGCAGATGATGAATAGAAAAAAGTAGACATGACTGACAGTACAACCTCTTACATGCACATGTACCACCTCCAAACTCGAACACTTCTGCGTGCATCTGTCCCTGATCAGCAGCTGCTGATCCTTCAACTCCCAACTTAACTGACACTTCCCCAGTGGCTTCCCTTATTCCCTTAATCCCTATTCTCCACCGTCCTCCCTGCCAGCCTGTACAGTGAGGAGGCAAAATCTGAGTGTCTCCTTCCAGCACTGACGCCGTGGCTGGCACAGAGGAGGTACTCAAATACTTACTGAGTCAGCGAATTGTGCTCCTGGTGAGACCAGCTCTATGTATTGAGAAAGTCCAAATCCAGTCCTTACTCTCAAACGGTTTTCCAGCCTCTCCCCTGGCCATTTTAGGTTGGGTCGGTGGAGCACCTGCTAAGACGGAGACAGAAGAGTTAGAGGCATTTCCCTGGGGAAACGGATCTTGCATTTTCTTCTCCATCTCATATCTTTACTTGTGAGCAATTCGAGGCAGGATGCGGCTTCTCTGTGATTAGTCAATAAGCCAGATTCTTCAGCTTTCTGGAGACTGGGACATTTGTAGTAGTGTTATATTTATTCCTATTGCCCAGCTTTTATTTGGGTAAAGATCCATTTAGAAGTTGGACCTACAAAAGATATAGGTACCCAGGCACAGGGAGGTTTCTGGAGAGACCGTCAACCCTCCGCTAAGAGTGCCGCCAGCAAGCACGTGGTACTGGACAAACGCTTCAGGAAAGCAGGTGCAGGCGAGGAGGACGGGCTGAGACAGGCGGCTGCCGGGGGCCCTGTTCTGGGCTCGCCGTCCCGTGGTTCCATCCCCTGCTACTCTTGGCATGCGCCTCTCCACAAGCTGCACAGGGCACGGCCGGTCACTGACGTACGGGTGAGGTCAGCAAGGAGTTGCTAGTCCTCTCGCTGCCCCAGACGCTCTTCTGCAGTCACCTTTGGGAGGTTCTGGCCAAGGGGGGCCCCTGCTGGTGTTTGGTGTGGGCAGGGTCAGGTTACCAGGGGTGCTCTGTGATGAAGTGGTCTCCGTGCGTCTTTGCCCCATCTTGGCACACCTTGGACTTGAGCACGGGCTCTTATTCGGATGCATTCCACACGCAAACCCTAATGCTTTAGCATGTCACTAATTCTGATTCCAAGATGGCTGAGAGGCAGATGGTGGAAATGGCGACGGGGTTCCAGAGGGGGCTCTGTCCTCCCAGGAGAGCTGACTTAGAAGCACCGGAGCTGGCAGAGAGCTGTCGGCGAGGCGGCTCTGCCAGAGCACACTCCGTCCCGGAGGGCAGAGAGCTCCGAGCCAGCGGCCTCCACCCGTCAAGAGCGTCACCCCCACGCCCCGGCAGTCCCGTCATGCTGAGACTTGGTCTCTGTGGCAGAGAAGTCAAGCGCCACCAGGGAGGCCAACAGACACCAACTTTAAGCTGATGACTGTAAATGAGATCAGAGAAATTCCAGGTGGCAGCCACTGCAGCGCCTGGCCAGCCCGGTTCAGAGCTGCCGAGCTGACGTTCGGAGACCTCCTTACTCTGTCATGCCACGGCAGGAGCCTCCTGCCCTCCCCTGCTCCTGTGTGCAGGATTCGCTTCCCCAGTGACTCCATCCTCCTCGGCGGAGACCCTCAGGCCAGGTGCTGCGCAAACTGAAAAGCCTCATAAGACACAGGCCTCGTCCTCCAGGAACACATGGCGGAGGAGCTGAAAATGTGGAGGTTCTGCCTTGGTTTCTATCAAAGAGCTGTGCTTCAAGTGCAGAAATCATCCACAATGTCAAAAATGGAGTTCTTGCGTACACGGTTTGTGGAAATGACCTCCACACCGGTTTTCATCTCTAAGAGTCTATAATCCCATGAATCCTCCAGCTTAACCTTTGAAGAAGAAATTGCTTCTATCGCTAAATTTTCCAATACTAGCACAGCTGCTGTTAGCATCAGATTTTCCAGAACAGCTCTGGCTTCCCACATCCTGACAGAGATAAATGTCACTGGAGTCTCCATCTGGGGTCAGTGTCTCTCTCAGCAGCTGTCGCTCCACAGTCCGAGTCTGCGACCTGCTCCTTGGACCTGCGGCTCAGAGAATCGCTCGTGGCTCCTGTGCCATTTGCAGCCCGCGGCCTTTGCTTCCTGGGCTGTGTGACCAGGGGCATGCCAGGCTGCTCGTGTGTGCTTCCCAGGTCCGTGTGCTTCCTATGGACTGTGGCTGCAAGGTCAGACATGCCATCAGCCTGCCTGCCTTGGTGGAGCATCTCCTGCCCTGATGGAGGAGCTGCTGCCCCAATGGAGCATCTCCTGCCCTGATGGAGCATCTCCTGCCCTGATGAGAATATCCTGCCTTGGTGAGACTCTCCTGCCTTGGTGGAGCATCTCCTGCCTTGATGGAGCATCTGCTGCCCCAATGGAGCATCTGCTGCCCTGATGGAGCAACTCCTCCCCTGATGAAGCATCTCCTGCTTTGATGGAGAATCTCCTGCCTTGATGAGAACCTCCAGCCTTGATGAGTAGCTCCCGCCCTGATGGAGCATCTCCTGTCCCGATGGAGCATCTCCTGCCCTGATGGAGTATCTGCTGCCCTGATGGAGCATCTCCTGCCCTGATGGAGCATCTCCTGCCCTGATGGAGCATCTCTTGCCCTGATGGAGCATCTCCTGCCCTGATGGAGCATCTCCTACCCCAATGGAGCATCTCCTGCCCCGGTGGAGCATCTCCTGCCCCGGTGGAACATCTCCTGCCCCGATGGAGCATCTCCTGCCCCGATGGAGCATCTCCTGCCCCGATGGAGCATCTCCTGCCCCGATGGAGCATCTCCTGCCCCGATGGAGCATCTCCTGCCCTGATGGAGCATCTCCTGCCCTGATGGACTAACGGCCCTACCAGGCTGACTCCAGCAACTGTGATGAAACACAGGGGCTGTTTCAAAAGGAAAGACAAGCATCTAGAGCCATGTGTGAGGAGAACTCAGAAGAGCAAGGCAGGAGGAAGTGGAGGGGTGTGTGACTCCCTCTGGGCCAGGCCACAGGGACCCCGGGGGCAGAGCCTGGAGGTGGAGGACCGTGCAAGCAAAGGAGCAGGAGCACTGGAGGGTGCTCCCAGAGGCGCCTCCGCGCAGGGCTGTGCCTGCAAGCGCACCCCATGCTTAAGCCGCAGCCGTGGGAATTACTGTGTTAAAAATTCAGGACCAGCATCGGCATTGAGAACAAGGGTTGAATTATAGATATCTTTTCTGAGGAAAGAAGATTAAAGGAGAGGCTTTCTTTTTGTGTTTTGTTTTTCTTTCTGGCTGCTAGTTTTAAGTAGGTCACTGGATCCTCCCGTGGAAATGGGGGGTTGGAGTGGAGTCGCAAGAGCACAGTTCTGGAGGTTTCTCCTCCCTCTTCTCTTCCTTTTGCTCCTGATGTAGGGAGCCAGGAGCCAACACTGTCTGGCCCCGTTACTGTCGCATGCACTTGCTGGAGCCGTCAAGCGGCAGGGTGTTGACGGTACAAATACGCGGAGACCGACGGTTCTGTGTTTCTTTTTCGTTGCAGAACCCACGCTTCCTTCCAGGATCTGCTCCTCGGAGCCTTTGCTCTACTTCCTACTCGTCCTTCCCTTGCTTATGCTCATCCCGCTGCTCGTTTCCGTCCTCTGCTTGTACCGGAAGAACAGGAAGCTGTCGATGCTGAGCTTCAGCGCAAAGAAGGAGAAGGCCCTGTGGGTGGACATGAGAAGGACTGCAGAGAAGACCCTGAGCAGGACGGAAGAGGACGAGGACGACGAAGCCCATTGAGTCCCGCGGCGCCCGCCGCCCTCGGGAAGGCCATGGAGCTCTTCTCTGTGTCTGTGGTCCAGGTCCCTGGGAACGGAGGGGGCGGTCATGGAGCAGCCAGAGGGAGAATCCGTGAGCACACACCAGCGCGAGGCCAGTCCGGTTAAGTGCTCCTTGCCCGTGGGCCTCCTCTGTCCCTTGCACACCCCCAGGCGCGAGGTGGCACCATCACCCCCTTGCCACAGCCAGGAGGCCAAGCTCCCGGGCTGCATGCGAGGAGAGAAGCACCTCCCTCTCGCAGCCTCTTGGGGATTAACCGGGATCCTAAGGCTAAGTCCAGAAGGAGGCGCCCCCTACCTGCCTCCTCCCTGCCCCAGGGGAACCACTCAGCACCACTGTCCCTCTGTGCAGCCCCTTTGTCCTCAGATGAGAGGCCCCCAGTAGGCCAGAGGTCTCCAGGCAGAGGGCCTGGGGCATATGCCCTTCACTGATGTCACCTCTGCATGGGCCACCTTCCAGAAAGCCTGCCTCCTGCCGGTGCCGCCCCTAAAGGCCGCTCCCAGCGAGCAGCAGAGCCCACGCTTGGTCAACATTGGTTGGTAAAATGAAAAGACATTTTGCAGCCTGCATCTCTCTCTCTTCTCTGCACGTCACTGCTGAGGAAGAACTTTTCTTTTAATTTCAGGCCACAGCGCTCTCACCACACCCCCAGGGCCATGTGTCTGCCCTTCCCCCACACCAAGGCGCCATGAGGCTCTCGGTTCTCAGAAGGTGCCCTGTTCCCTGTGACCTGACAGCACTGGGCGCAGGGAAGGGTGCTGCACTGTTTTTGGGGAGCAGGGGCTAGGAGTCCAGGGGGAGTCGCAGGTCAGGTCTGCGTCCACGGGACCCCCTATTCTCGGCCAGGAAAAGCCAAGTGGCCAGGGCTGGGGTGGGAGTGTGAGGCTTCGGGCGTCCATCAGGAGATAGCAACTGTGCCCACTGGGCCTGAGGTCCCTCACGTTTGTTTCAACGCTGTTCAGACCCCGTGCAGCCAGAAGTGGAAATCAGTCAGCGCCACCGAACAGACGAGAAAAAGCGTCTATTTATCGTCTATGTGGCCGACAGTGTTGCTTTAACACTCGGTAATTTGCATTTCCAAGGAGAGCAATTTATTTTTAATTATTTTATCAGACGCACAGTCCTCTCCAAACATAATTGGTTCCTCTGCAAGAGGATCATGGTGGGGACGCGCTCCCACTGCAGACCTAGCGCCTCCTTAAATTCATCTCCCTTTATGGCCTCGTTTGAAATACTCCAAGTGTTTCCTTAAACATGTCAACCCATTTGCTTCGCGCTCCACTAAGGGAGCATATTTTTTAGTAAACAGAAGTCAAGACTTCTTAGAAAATATGACCCCCTTCATCATTATAGAAACCTGTGTTTTGGTGATTCTGAAAGGGATACCTGTTTTCAGCCATTTCCAAATAAATAAATCAGATGTACAGTTTTATTTGATATTGAGATACAGTATAGGAGGTTTCCTTGAAGTGTAATTCAGTAGATTCTGGGGCTGCCCCTGCCTGTGGTGCTCCTTCCCACAGCCCCATACCAACTTCCAGCTCACAGGGTCAAGCACCTCTTGTTTATGTTTGACACCAGCACGGAGATCTCACGCTGTGGGCCTCAAGTGTCGGCCACTGCCATCAGAACAGAGCACTGGGACCTCCCTGGTGGCGCAAGGGATTGAGCGCCGCACTGTGAAGCATCTGTGGCACAGCAGCGCCAGTTCGATCTCCGGCCAGGAAGGGGACACATGTGGCGCAGCAGACCTCTCCTGCCTCCCCGCTGCTCCCCTCAGCAGTGTATTTCAGCTGATCTGCCTGTTCTGCTCCCTGCTCTGTCTCTGGTGAATCCTCTCACCTCCCACAACTCCGGCCTGTACCCCAGCTCTTGTGTGCTTAATAAATAAATCTTAAAAAAAAAGAACAGAGCACTGGGCCATTCCTGCCCCCTGAAGCCAGCGGTCCAGTGTGGGCCAAGCCCAAGCTGCTCAGCTTCCCTCCGTGGAATCTAGAGCATGTCTACATGTTGTCTGTGGACTGTCCAGGCCTCTTCACCAAACCCTGCCTGCAGTGAGCTCAGACCACTGGGCACTCAAGCTATCTTGGGTTCCTCTTTGAACTTCTGGCGTAAAATGTATTTTCATCCAATTCAGCAAACATTTTGATGACCCCTTTCTCCCAGTATGTCCTTGTTCATTTTAGTTTTCGAAAGTTTACTTTCATGCCTTGCTCTCAACGTCATGTCACCAGCTGCCTTTGCTTTCAACCTCTTGTTCGTACATCCTCCTTGGTAACAGCACAAACCTCCATCTCAAGAGCTGGCCAACTGCTGCCCACCGGCCAAACACGATACACCACCTGTCTTTTAAGTACAGTGTGTCTACTTGTTGTCTGTGGCTGATGACACTATGAGATGACGGAGTCATAGGCACAGGGGCAGCTTGACCGGCAAAGTCTAGAATGTTGGCTGCCTAACCCTCTGGAAAAAAGCTGCTGTTTCCCGCTCTCTTTTAGTGGTTCATGTCCTAGCTGCCTTACCGTATACCATGTTCCTGGGAAATCTGATGTGATCTTTTAAAACTGTGTTTATATATCTGATTAATAAACACTCTTAGGATCTCGGAGTGGTGTGTAGTCCAAGCAGTTCTGAAGTTTGGGGCCTTTCAGTCACACTCCCACTAGAGGTGAGAAACACCTCACCCCAAGTCCCTGCTCTGCAGGAGGAGATGACACAGATGTATAAACATGAGTAAAGCTCCTTTCATTATTTCTCGTCTATTGAGACACACACAGGAACAACTGATTCATGGCCAGCGGCGAACGCAATGGTAGAAATTCATGTGCCATAAAAATTTCTTACAACTCCATAGGAGTTGTTCATCATCTCAGAGTTTCATGGCATCCTCATGCAGGAGGGATTGTTATTCCTGTCTTGCAAGCAAGAAATTAAAGCTTAGAGAGACTGGGATTTATCCAGGATCACTCAGTCATATGCAGGAGAGTAAGAGCTCAAACTTGGTTTGCTGATAGCAAGTCTGGAGTCTTTCCACAATAAACACTGTGCTCAAATCCATTGCTATGGGGGAAATCTGGCAATAATAATATCCACCTCGCACAGTTGTTACGATGACCAAATCAGATACTTATATAGTCTTGCCCTCTATAAAGTGTTCATCACGGATTTCTGGAGATTAACCAGGATTCTGGGAATTCATATGAGCTCATAAATGGTTCTATTCCCAAGTGGTTTCCAGCTTCTCTGCTCAGTTCTACAGGGTCCCACGGCAGCTGGGATGCTGGGGCGCATGAGATGCCAAGCTGGGCGGTGTTCGTTGGTAAATAAACAAGGAAAAGTGCCAGATTTTTATTCTGCCTTTGCATTACACTCTGGATTGCGAACAAAGCCAATATTGCCTGTGCCCCATGTCTTTTTTTTTTTTTTTTCTGCTTCTTTCTCTTGTCTTTAAAGATCATTTGTGGACACGGTCACATATCAGTATATATCCATATAATCTCCTTTCTCTGTAGGGTTTAGCCCCACCCAATCTGGGACCAGCCTGGGAGACAGATTTCATGCTACACTTTCAATTTCCCACCCTCGACTCTCAGGAACCTCTGTGTTAGCCTCTTCATCCCAGACCCTTTCCTTCCTGCAGGTGGGTCACATAAGGCGTGATTCTGGGAGAGTCCTCACTCATCAGAAAGGCCCAGAGGAGTTTGCATTCGCTGTAGACTCATTGGAAAGGTCTGTTACAGTGGCTAGAATGTCTACCCCTTATGTAGTAAAATACTTTGAAAACTGAGACGTCAGAGACAACTTCACAAAGGACATATCTGAGCTGGGCTGGAAGAGTCAGGAAATATTTGACAGTGGCATTTGGGGTAAATAGTAGTCTGGGACAGAGGTAACCCCATGAATAGTGTGGAAGAGCTTGATTTGACTTAAATGTCAGATGTATGGAGGGGAGCAATGGCAGATAATAGGGAAAGGTAGTTAAAGTGGAATTCTGGCATGGGGAGAGGCTGGGGAACAGATCTGGAACAGGCATAAGAATTTGGACCTTATTAGGTGAGTCAGTGAATGTTAGTCAGCAGAGAAGACGCAGCTGCTGTGTTTTAGGGGAATTAAAAAAAAATGGCATCATGGAGATTGGATGGGGTTTGGATGAGGACTTTGGGGACACCAGGGCAAAGCAGGGCAGCCAACTTCAAGAAACCCTTCTCTACTTGTCCGATCTCTACATGAGATAATACCAATTTTGTGAGTTTGTAGGACTGAATAAAATTATCGGAGAGTTTCAAGTAACCTATCAGACTCACATACTTCTTCAGTATAAATTTAAGTAAATTTATACACATATTTACAAATTGATATATAAATTAAATGCAAATTTAAATACAAATTTAGTAACTGTTAACTGGCATTTCTACTGGTAAGTCTAGTGGAAAAGCTCTTCACGTCAGTTTACTATCTCGACTGGCTTTCTGCTTGCTTTCTCTTTCTTGATACTTACTTCTATGTTTAATTTACTTATTGGAAATTTGAAGTTTCTACCATGTTGTCTCTGAATCCAAGATTCCTGCTAAAGCAGCTCTGACTGCCAAGTACAGATGTTTTGACTAGAAGTGTAATTATCACATTTAGCCATTTGCTGAGATAGAGACCACATTGGATAAGAACAGTTATTAATAAGTTCATGTGTTGTAAATAATCAGTTTGTGAAAACCCAAATTCATTATGTCTTCGAGGTCACAATAGAGAGGGTGTGGGCTTCAGTTCTGAAATGTCTGTTCGATAATAGGATATTTGGGTGAACTCATCTCACCCGTGTCCACTTCTGGTGCCCACACAGATTACTCGCTGGTTCTCAGTTGTGTTTCTGGCTTTGGACCTACCCTTTTGGAAAATTTTTTCTTTTTATGATTCCACCCATCCCTATTGAATTGTTCTCAATACTTCCCTTTGCTGAGGGTGTCTGCTTAAGATAGTTTCTAGGGGCAACAATGCTGTTTGCTTTTTAATTAGCATTTTGGGGACTGAATTGTGTTCAGTGGAGGGAGAGACAATGTAAGCCCAAATCTCAGAGACCTCTCGCCCCGCCCCTCCCTTTGCTAACTATATGATTATGAACTCCGTAATCTCATCTGGTTCCTGCGATATTTATAATATATAAAACTTAATATATAAAAATATAGTAAAATAACTATATTAATACATATTATAATCATCACTGAAAGTCCCAGGACAGTAGAACAGAGAGACACACGAGGATCATAACAATAAATATTCTTTGACGACAAGCATATTGTATATATGCTGTATATCCCTAACAGGAACATATGTGTAATAGTTTCTGGATACATTAATACTATAGATCAGGAGTCATAAATCTAGATGTCTTAGGGTCCAGGCAGGGAAATTTAGAAAAAACAAATTATTCTGGGAAAATCCTTAGGGAGTAATGAAGATTAGAGCAATTGGAACCTGTGTATCTGTTTAAAGGCACTCAAATTTAACATCTAAGCTATCGTTTAAAGTAATATAAACACGTGGGGGTGGAGTTCTATTCTTTGTAATCTTGTATTACAACCTAAAATCACCAACCAATATTGAAACTTTCCCATCAAAATAGCTTCTCCAGGTTTGGCATATAACTCAAAGTAATGAATGACTTTGCCTAAGTTTTCTTCCAGCATCTCCATGATTTTAGCTTTGAAAAATTTAATTTTTGTTCAATATGTATGGCAAAGGTTCCGATTCATTTTGTCTTTATATAATTGCCCAATTGCTTCAGCACAATTTATTAAAAAGAACATCCTTCCCCACTGCAGTCGCCCCTCTAACATAAATCAGATGAATGTATGTTTTCATGCTCCAAATGAGCAATCTGCACGTTTTCAAGAGTTCTATAATAATATTGAATCACAACCAGTCATGACTTAACTGATACACATTCTACTGTATGCGTCCTACTGTGTGCAGCCTACTGGGTGCATGACAACCCACTGCCCCCATGACAAGGAATTATCTGGTCTAAAATCTCAGTAGTCTTGAGGTTGAGAAACTCTGGTTTAATGAAATCCTAATCCAAATCCCAGGTAATATTAGAAATAGACTAGTTCATTCTAATAAATGAAAATGTAGGGCCTCCCTGGTGGCACTGGGGGTTAAGTCTCAGCACTATGAAGATATCAGCAGCTACTGTCACCTGAGTTCAACTCCTGGCCAGGATGCTGACCCCCATGGCACAGCAGACCTCTCCTGTCTCGCCCGCTGCTCCCCTCAGCAGTGTATTTCAGTGGATCTGCCTGTTCTGCTCCCCACTCTGTCTCTGGTGAATCCTCTTACCCTCCCCTCCACCCACCCACCCCACACCTCTGGCCTGCACCCCAGCTCTTGTATGTACAAATAAACAACATAAATGAAAAAAATATAAATTATCCAGAATAGGCAAGACAATATTTAAGAAGAAAAATTTGGATTAATGGCACTCTCAAGTTCCAGGACATTCCATAAAGCTGCAATAATTAAAACAATGCAGACAGGTGCAAGAATAAACAGAGAACCAGTGGAGCACAATAAATCCAGAAATATATCTGCGCATTTATATACATTTGCCTAATTTTCATTGCTGGTGCTACCACACGGGGAAATAATGATCCCTCTAATACATGGTGCTGAAGCAAATAGAGAATCACATAAAAAAAGACGAATCTTGGCATCTACCTCACATTTCATTCTATAAAAGAAAAAATAAATTGGATAGCATTAAAATTTCCGTTCATCAATGACATTATTAAGAAAGTAATTTTACAAGTCATGGACCGAGTGGGGGGGGCGTAATTCACAAAAGGTATCTAATAAAATGCCAGAAGTCACAATCTCTCTCTCGCAGTACACTTCTTCTAAATGTAGAGATGCTGCCGTCGGGAGCAAAGATCTGTACCCACAAGGTAATGCGAGGACCAGGGGGAGAGAACATGAAGGTAGGTGCTTGCTAGGCCACGTGGCGCCTGCACCGGTTTGCTCCAAAAAGGGAGGTGAGTCTGGATGGGACCCTTGGCTCTCTGCCCTGGCTCCCACAGGTCACCGTGCCGCCCGAGGCTATTGATGGAAGGGTTACTCTTGCCTCATAGACACGTGAGAGAGTGTTCCTGTTATGGTCTCTCATGACTGCAGACAGATGCTGCAGGCCTGTGGGTTTGTCTTCACGACATCTTTGTATTGTTTAACAGTCTTTCTGACAGCAGCTATTCATCCCACCTTGCTGGCAGCGGAGAATTGTTTGAGGATTCTTCGGTCTTCAATACCCAAGACACGACCAGCCCAATGAAAAAGTGGTGATGTCAGCACGGCCTTTATTCCTGAAGTGTGGGCCAAACACCACCTTCTAGTCCCCGCGCTGACAGATGGAGCTGCTGCGTTGTGAAAGCACCATCGAAGCAAAACGCAAAGCACTGCTTCAGGAGTCTGCAGTGGCCGGGCTTGGCTTCAGCACGAAGTCGGGGATGCTGGCTCTGCTCAACATCAGCTCCTGTGTTAGGAGCTGCTGTGCCACACACAGAAGCGCCTTCCTCGAAACTTTGTCTTGATCGAGGGAGAGTCTTCAGTGTCCTATTAAATATGAACCACCCAAGTGCAGTAAGCCAGGCCCCCACCTGGACACAGAAGGCCAAACGGCAACTGTGACAGTCAGTTATCCTGCTACACGAAATAGTCAAGCAGGGGCCCCTAGGAGAATGAACTTCAGCAAGATAGAATTGAGGCAGCGCGCCACTAGCTCGTAGGATCCCCCACTTCGAGTTCTTGCTCCTCTGAGATCATGTGCCCAGTGGCTCCATCTTGATCATCAGGAATGTGAGGTCTGGGTTTAGACTGCCTAGATTTAAACCCTGATTGATTTAAGAGATCACACACTGACTATGTGATCTCTGGCAGTTAATCTCTCTTTGCCTAACTTTGCTCAATCATACAACGCGGATTATATCCATGATTCAGGAGGTTTGTTGTAAGGATTAACTGAGATGTATAGGTGAAGGTGTCAGACATCAAAGATATTACGTATCATCATCATCATGCACAGACCATTTTTAATCCTTTCTCCTCCTGAAAAGGAGACCCTACACCTGCACTTTACTTCCTGACTCTTTCTGTTGTTGTTGTTGTTGTTAAAGATTTATTTATTTGTGCATACAAGAGCTGGGGTACAGGCTAGAGTCCCGGGAGGTGAGAGGATTCACCAGAGACAGAGTGGGGAGCAGAACAGGCAGATCTACTGAGATACACTGCTGAGGGGAGCAGCGGGGAGGCAGGAGAGGTCTGCTGCGCCATGTGGGTCCCTCCCTGGCCAGGGATAAAACTCGTGTTGCTGTGCCACGGATGCTGCACAGTGTGGTGTTCAACCCTCTGTGCCACCAGGGAGGCCCTACTTCCTGAGTTTTAACACCATAGTGGAGAGAACAGGATGTGGGAATGAGAAGCAGGCATGGGCTTTGCCACAAAACAGAATCATTGCCTGGGTTCTCAGGCCAAGAGGCTAATTTAGAGAAAGCTAAGTGTCAAGTTTCAGGAAAAGTCAGGATAGCAAAGCAATGTGGAAGAAATGTTTGGATAAAATTGTCTGTGTGCTCTACAGAAAAGGCAGGGCAGTGTCATCCGGAAGTTCCAAGTTATGGGAATAAATGGAAAATAGAGTCGCCAGGGACTCTTACCCTGACTGTTTTATACCTGCATGAATTAGACAATTCAATTTGTGTGTAGATTTCAGGGCCAATGGCACATTTGAAAAACAAATGTTATGGCAAGTAGCAAATAATGAGCTTGGGCATTTGTATTAGTCTGCTTGGACTGCCATGACAAAATGCTGTAGATCAGGTAATTTAAAGAACAGAAATTTATTTTCTCACAGTTTGGGAGGCTAGGAAGTCCCAGGCCATGATACCTGCTCACCGACAAGGGGAGGGCTCTTTTCCCAATCTGTAGACTGTCAACTCTTTACTGTGTCCTCACATAATGGAGAAACAGAAAGTTCTCTGGTGTCTCTTCTTAGAAGGGCACTAACGCCATCATAGGGCCCCATCCTCATGACCTCATGTCGCTCTCATCACCTCCCAAGACCCCATCTCCAGGTACCATCGCACTGGGGGAAAGAGAGTAGAACTTCAGCATATGAATTCTGGAGACCATAGCTCAGACTGTAGCAGAATAACAGCGTGATTAACCAATTTGAACTGTACTGTGTCCTGCACAGTTCTCTTCATGCCCATTTGTGTGGTTCGGGTGGAGTATGTGATTTGAGTGCCTGTTTGGTATTTTGTAATGCACGTGCACACATTGGGTAGGGTTAAAACTTAAAAGCAAAACCATTCCAGTGAACTGAGCAATTTCGCCACCTACCACTTAGCCACGGTCCAGCTCTTCCGTCAGAAACAGGTAATTACGGAAGTAGCAGAAATGGACACCGTGCATGAAGCTTAGTGATGAGAGGGGTGGCTTCTGCACACATGCTGAGCTCTGGGTGGGAATACCAAGAATCTGGCGACTCTTCCTCCACAGATACTCATTAGTGCTGGATTTGTTGACTGAAGAAGTATTGAGGGCCTGGAGGAAAGGGTAGTGGGGAGAGTAGGAGCAAAAAGAGGAATGTGAGAGAAGAAACAGAAGACACTCTTGGCATGTATGAGGGGGAGAGCAGGAATAAAAGCTTAGCAACCACGAAAGAACCCCACGTTCCTTGCCTCCCACTCACCTTTCTCCTGCCCGGGTAAACAAGGCCCCTGTGTCCTCCAGTGCAATAGAAGAGTCAGTGCTGTCTGTGTTTGTGGGATCGGGTCTTTGACTTCTGCCCAGAGAGGGGTGGAAGTTCAGTTCTGGGGAGGGGCGTAGAAAGCACCAGAAAGGAACTGAAGAGCTAGGAATTGCAAGACCCTTTGAAGAAGGTGTCCGAAACAGAAAGGCTGCCTCAGATCTTCATCAAAGGAATGATGAGCTCCTCCTCTTCTCACTGTTGGGCTACACTGAAACCCTCACTTCGAATGCCCTAGCTTTCACCCAAGCACAAGTCACCTTTGGGAGAGGGCCAGGGAGAGAAAGGAGGTGGCAGACAGCGGAAGCAAGAAGTGACAGGTCTGAGTGGCAGGGGACGGTGTGACCATGTGATCACTAGCTAAGTGCCAGGCAAGTGTGTCCTGGAGAACCACATCCCCCTGTAGCTTCCGGGCTGCTTCCTGTCACTCACCAAGGAAATTCAGCCAGGTTAGCCTCACTTCCTTTCTGCTATGCTTTGCCTTCTGGTAAGTCAAAGGATAGCGATAGTTAGAGCGTGCATGTGCTGTAGGGAGGCCTCTGAACCAGAAGAAGCAACACGACATTTATGTGGCTCCATGCATGATGGAATGGCTGTCCCCAGGGTATGGGGACAGGGCCAGCTCAGATGCTCAGGCTCGTTAGCATTTTTACTGGCAATAAGAGCAGGCTTGCCAAGTGTTCAGTTGGTGCAGGGTCAGGGTAGAGCCCTGATAACTCAGCTGATGGGAGCTGGACTCACAGAGGTCTAGACAGGTTAAGATGAAGAATCACAACTAACAAGAAGAAATAGAGAATCCAAGCAATTAGATGCACCAGGTAACGGAGACTTGAGTTCATGCGTGAAAAATGAAAGCATCAGTTTTGGTTGATTGCACACTCTATATAAATTACTAGCATGGCATATTTGTTAGAGAAGAGAAAGGATTTTTTTTGCAGCTTTATATTGCATTTATAAAGCGGTCATATCCAAAATAAAGGAGGCAATTATCCAACAGCATTGTTCGTGTTGAATTCTATTTGAGATGCCTCAAATTAAGCTAACGTTCATTCAAAAGTACTGGTGAGGGCTTCTGAAGGGAACAGATGTAACTGAAAGGGTTGGAGCAGTTTTGCTGAGAAATGAGGATGCATGTGGTGAGTGGGGAGGATGAGCTAATCACATTCAAACATGTGAAAGTGGCACTGAAAAGAATTAGGTATTTTATGTGTGACTCCAGAAGACAAGCGCAGGTTTCAGACAGCAAGACAGATTCCTAGTCCGTAGGCGTTAGAATTAACTGACATTGTCAGATGCCTGATTAGAGAATACACTGTGACCAGAAGTCTCCGTGCTGAATCCATTAGGGATGAGGTAGATGGGATGGGGGTGGGGGGCACCAGGTAACTTTAGGGTCCCTTCCACTCTGTGTTTTATTTCAATTAACAGATATGCATGGAATTCTATGTGCTGTGTATATAGTGAGTGGTGAGCAAAGCGGAAGTAAGGCCCTGCTAGATGTACAACCCAGGGAGACTATTTCATTAACCGGTGGATAGACAACTTGCTCCAGATTAAATGTTGCACGTAAAGCGTGCGGGATGCTGAGAAGTGGAAGCAAGAGGAAGGACGGGCCACTGCAGATAAAGGGGTCAAAGAAAGTCTCCCTGCGGTGGATTCTAACTGAGGCCCAAAGGCTCATAGTCTGGACTTTAAAAGAATGACCAAAAGCGTCCCAGGCAGACCGCGCAACCTGGCCAAAGAGCTTCAGGTAAGACACAGCTGGGCACGGCCAGCAAGGGAGAGAAGGTGGGGGGAGGGGTGAAGTGCAGGATGGCAGGTGAGAGGGAGAAGTAGGCAGAGGCAGGTCAGGTGAGGCCCCCTCTGAACCAAGATGAGGACTTAAATGCTTTTTCGAAGTTCAGTGGAAAGTCATTGGAGAGTTTTCAAAGAGGAGTGACAGACTGACTCGTGTTGAGAGGGTTGATGAGCTCTGTAAGACCAGGAGTTCTGAAGTCCCACTTAACCTCTTCCATACATTCTCGGAAAGTTTGGCTTCACGTGAAAAGATGTAAAATGAAGCCTGGTCTTCGAATAAGGTCGTTTCATTCACCATTGGGGGAGATTCTTTTTTTCCAACTTTATGACAACTTTGAAACGTTAGTTGATCGCAGGTGTACTGAAAAGCAGCAGCAGAAAACATTGCTGACCCAGCTCCCGGGTTGACTCAGAAAGGAGAGGCTGGAAACTAGTCGACCACCTCCTCAGCCCCTAGGACCCCAGCGTTTAGGGAGATTCCAGCAGAGCGCATCCTGGGAGCCCCGGGGAATGGGTTTGTTCTCACTTTGAGCATCTGGAATCTACCCTGGTGCCATAGTTCACCTTTGAGAAGAAATGCACCTTGAGATGACTTCCGGAAAGCAAATGCATAGCCACAAGAGGTCTTGAAACCGTGGATTACCCGTATTTGTAAAGAGGCCAGGGTTGCAGAACACGAGTGGGGTGTGTTGATTTCCGTGACATGTGGAATTAGAGTTAAGGATTAGGTTAGAATTAAATAAATTAAGGGGGAGGGAGAAGATCTTGCTATAAATTTTAAAATTAACTACCAAAAAGGTGGGAGGAATGAAGAAATACAAGAAAGGATTCATTACAGGAAGGGCAGGCTTTATTAGCTGGACTGATGGCGAAGTGAGTTTAAGGGGCGCTGAGGTGAATGTGGAGACGTGGCACCAGAACAGCCTCATGGCAAAGAGTGCAAGAAGGTGGCATCTGGTATGGACAATGAAAAAGAAGAAATGCAATCATTCTACCACCTTAAAAAGCATTAGTATTACTTTGGTGCATTTTTTTCCTGTTATGTTTTTCTATGTATCTGCTTTTAGTGTCTTTATTGGATTCTTTAAATCGTAAGAGTAATACATGTGAGCTGTGGAAAATAAAACCTGCCTCTGTCTCCCAACCCAACCTCTCCGAGGTATATAAATGGAACCACAGAGCCATAAAAGCTAATAGTTTGTTGTGGCTAAAAATATTTTTCCCATGACTATAATCATAGTATAGATGCAATTTTAGTACTTAAAAGTATACAACCTATGACTATTTCTTTGATCTCCTTGGATTAATAACAATTTTTATTTAGGTTTTAGTTTAAGTTCCATACAAACATTTAAAGGCAAAAGCCTTTCAAGATCATTTAAATGGACGAAGATGAAGGCTAATAAGTACACGAAAAGGAGCTGAGCAGTAGTTGTTTCACTAGTTCTTATGAAATACAAATTAAAACCAAAATGAGATATACTTCACAATTACTGGGAGGACCATAATAATAATTAAAAAAAAAAAAGGACAGAAAACAGCAAGTGTTGGTAAGGATCTGGGGAACAGAAACCCTACATACATTGCTATAGGAATACAAAATAGTGCAGTTACTTTGGAAAACAACTTGGCATTTTCATCAAAAGTTAAGCGTGATTCAGTCAACATCGTCAGCAATTCCATCTATAGGCATCTAGCTGTAATAAAAACAAATACCCACATAGAGACTTGGATGCTGATATTTACAACATTATTCCTAGTCACCCCAATAGGCAACAAGCCAGTATCTGTCAACTGTTGAATGAACACAATGGAATGCTATACAGCTGGGGAAAGGAGTGACTTCCTGATACAAGGCTTGATGAACCTCAAAGGCCTAAGTGAAAGGAGACAAGGTAACAGACTATATATCGCTTTACTCCATTTATTTGAAATGTCTCCAAAGGCAAATTGAGAAGGACAGAAAGCAGGTCATGTTGGCAGAATAGATGGGGAGAGATTACCTACA
Organism: Galemys pyrenaicus; assembly: GCA_019455555.1. NCBI lineage: Eukaryota > Metazoa > Chordata > Mammalia > Eulipotyphla > Talpidae > Galemys > Galemys pyrenaicus. The sequence continues at coordinate 2,821,157 of JAGFMF010011645.1, read as the reverse complement.
AGTTGGATGGAAGTTTTTGGGGTGATCAAAAATGTTCTAAAACAGGATTGTGGTGATGGTTTGGTACATTTAGCAGGAAGTACTGAATTGTACGCTAGCTTAAAAAAGGACGCGGAGAGCCTGCTTTGAACCATTTTTGGACTAGTGTTTTAAGATCCATGAAATACGAAACCTAATACTACAAAATGTTGGTGCAACAAAAAAATCTGTAAAATCTTTTAGTTTTTCAAATTATAACCGGATTTGTTCTTACTAGAAACTCATTCTGACTATGCCTATCTCGAAGGACAAGTTTAAAATGATCCTATATTTGAACCATACACAAAGGCAATGGAATTACCTACCATTCCAGTTAAGCAAACAAAAGGAAGCCACAGAAGGGGTGGACTTTTTGCTTGGTTTCCAATGTTAACATGCTGCTACCTAGTGTTCGTTTATAAAATGGCAGGACTTGCTCTTCGTTTATTTTTATCCTGGATTTGTTGGGTCACGTCTTTATACCACAAATATCTGAATGTTTGGTTGTATATAGGTTACATATCTGAACGAATCACTGCATAATTTATGCTTCATAAAAAGACCATAGGGTCAACAATTAGTTTGGGAGTCTTTAAAATAGTTTTCCGTTCCTGATGGGTGATGTGTTGGTGTCAGTTTTGTGGCTTCGAGACAGGAAATGACTATTGGTTCCAGAGCTCAAGGAGAGACTCTGTAAGATAGGATTTGGGGCATAGCTTTGGGGCAAGCTTGATAATGACTCAAAATTTTGGTATCACACTTTTAAAAATGGGGATAAAAGAATACCCACTGCCAAGATCATCGTGAGCATTGAATGTAAGAGAGCTTGTTAAAGCACTTGTCTCAGACTACAACTCAAAACAAGTGGCAAAATCCTTTCTCTGCCATCTAAAATTAATTACTTCTCTCCACCCCGTCCTCAAGCAAATGAGCAAAAATCCAGATGGGAAAAGGGGCATATTATATTATATAAAGGGGCAATATAGTATTCAAGAATTATTATGCCCCTTCAGACAAATAATTCTGTACAATTATTAGTTGACTGAAATATAGATTTGAACAACTTAATTTTTAAAATACTGAGTAAAGAAAAAGGATGCATAGAAGTCGAAGTTTGTTTACAAATAACTTGAAACTTAGAGGTGGTGATTTTAAAACTGTAGGGAACAGCAGGGATATCAAGAAGTAATGTTGCAGCTTATTCTCTCAGTACTGTATCTTAGAGCTGTCTAGCATGTCAAATTAAGTCAACAGGACTGATATTGACCAGAGAAGACACCATTCTTTCATTTCCCCTAGAACTAAAATTAGTGTTTGCACCACTCTAGATTTTATTCTTCAAGTTAGAGAACCAGTATGCTTAAGGATTAATGCCATCTATCAATAAAACTAGAGAATTTCTATTATTTACTGCTTCACCATTCATTTCCTTAGGAGGTCAAACTACCTAGAGGATCAATCTTAGTTTTTCCTTTGTATGCAGACATTCTGGCACTGCTGATACATTTGCTGTTTTGTACAATTTATGCATTGTAGGTTTATTATTGTTGTTGCAATAGCTTTTTGGGGGGAAAGTTTAGATACCATAGAATTCACTTATCTGACGTGTACAGTTCTGAGTCTTAGTGAATTTGTAGTGCTGGTTTTAGAGCACTTCCCGTCATCCACATAGCAATTGACTAGCCCCATACTCAGTGGATTTATTGCATTAGCCTATGAATTTAAATCACTGAATCTAGCCCGGGCAATAATTTTGAATTGTTTTAAAGAAAAATTATTACACACACACTAAAATATGTGTACATATTGAAGTGTATATAATCGATTATATTTTATATTGATATTCAGGCATTCTTTTATCCAAACTCCTATCAATATGAGCTGGGATAAACTGTCCTTAACCTGAATATCTTTATCTTGTATATACCAAACTTCTGAACGATTCCTCCTTTCTGTGATCTGGTTGTGTAAGCTTTTTATGGGGTTGAATCAGGGATACCGGTTTGGGCACTTGCAAAGGAAGAACTTCCTTAATGGGGAACTTAGGAAATTCTGATTTATTTGTTTCAATATATTATTCAAGAATTGCTATGCCCCTCTTCTTGTAAACCCAGTATTTATGGCCTACTCTCAATAGAGCAGCTATTAAATACTTACATAAAAATCAGTCAATACAAGCATTACAATCTGGGACTAATGAAAATGCCTCCGCTTCTTTGTGTTTTGCTAATTTTATCTCAAAGTTGATCCATGGTGTTTCAGAGAGACAATTATGTATAAACTAATTCTACTTTTATATCTTTACACTTCAGTTGACTGGTAGATAACCCCACTCATCTTGACATTTAAGTGCTATTTTATATTGTTACTTCAGTGTTCAATGCGTGCTAGTTCAGTTCCCCCAAATACGAAGTTCCTTATGTTAGAATCGCTGTTGTGTGTATGTTTGTGTGTAAATAAATGTTCTCAAGCTCATACTCCACATGGGGCACAAAAAAGCCATTCACTAAGTAACTTTTAAATAAATGAAACTTCACGTTTGTCTCCCCTCCTGCAGATCGCCATGGCATTTACATTTATTATATGGCTCAGGTTTCCTGGACATGATAGATTTCCTGCCCTAATGTCCCAATAAGTAAAGGTGCACATGCCACCCCATATGTCTGTACATCTGGTTCCCAGCTGCTGTCATATGAAGCCTTTTCTGATTTCTACTTCTTTCCTTTAATTAACTAGATTTGATTACGATTTCAGCGTCCCTTTTCTCTTAACTCCATATTCAATTTTTCCTATTACAAAAGCACACTAGTAGAAAAAGTCTGACTACACAAAACAAATAAAGTCCCCCTTCACTGAAGATTGTAATCTCTTCCAAACCCTGCGCACCAAGGGGTGGCCGAGCGGGGCCCTGGGCACCCGTCCGTGGGTCGCCCACCCACTCGTGACCTTGGGTGAATGACCCAAACTTCTGCGTCTCGGGGTCGCCATAAGATGCTGCCCATCTCAACAGGTTAAGTGAGACCGGGCAGCTGCAGGCGCGCGGTGAACTCGCGAAGTCTGTCCGCCGGCACCCCTGCTGCCTGCTCCGCTCCCCGCCGCTGGACAGGGCGCCCTCCCGAGCTCGCAGCTCCAAGCCCAAGTCCAGAACCGGAGCCCAAAGCAACACCCAGAGGCCGGGCCCAGGGCCCAGAGGTGGAGCCAAGAGCCTAGAGCCCGAGCCCAGGGCCCGAGCCCGGAGCCCAGAGGTGAAGGCGGGGGCGGAGGCGGGGAGAAGACCGAGAAGCCTGGGACGTTCCTGGCCGAGCTCCCTTCTCCAGCTTGTCTCGCGCGATTCCCGGGTCCCTGCAGGTGGGCCCCCGTTGCCCGAAGCCTCCGCCTCGCCGTCCCATTTGGCCCGGCACGCCCAAACGTCTCTCGCTCCGGAAGTCCCGCCACTCAAAATCGTCCTTCCCGCTTCAACCACGCCCCTCCCGCCGGAAGTCTGGTCTGGTCCCCACGCCCCCTCGCTGTCTATTTGATTTCGGCGCGCGGCAAACTGAGCTTGGCTCTGATTGGTTGGAGGTGGACGAGCTCCCCGTGCGATTGGCTGAGAGGACTAGCAAGGTGGTGCATTTCGGGGGTGGTGTTACGACTTCAGAAGGTGGATGATGATTGGCTTCTGTAAGAGGAGGGCGGAGTCAAACGCGGAAGCAGGAGGCGGGACGGGGCGGGGCTTAGTGTAGAAGGCGAGGAGGAGCGTGATGGAAGAAGTTCGGTGCCCGCAGCACAGTAAGGGCTGCTGCCGAGGGGTCGCGGGGGCTTGCGTTCACCTAGCCTGGCGTGATCTTGTCGACCTTTTCTCCTCAGGGATCTTGTGCTTTCTGAAGACGGGCGTCCGCGATGGCCCGAATAAAGGAAAGAGCTTCTACATCTGCCGGGCGGACGCGTGCGACTTCGTGAGGAACACCGAGTGGGTTTCACGCGGGGCGCGGGTCTCCCGGGGAGCAGCTCCGGGGACGAGGGACTAGGAGGCGGGCACCGTGCTCGCGGAGCCGGGGCTCCCGAATTGGCTGGCCTCCCGGCACAGCTGGGGGCTGGGGGATGCTCTGGGCCGCTGTTGGCTGTGTGCGCCCAGGCTGGTCACTTTCCCTTTCCGGGCCAGGGATTCCTTCACCTGAAAATGGAGGAGCAGCGGCTACTGCTGGAACCTTCTGGTCCTTTCCAACTTTGGGTTTCTATTTCCCAGTCAGTCCTTGACTGCCGTCCCGCCCTCTTTAAAAGTGCGGGCTTGCAGACCTTATGAAGGTAATTGGTCCCCTTTTTGCTCTAGTTATAGGCTGAACAGCTTTTAAGTTGCTGGGGGTTAAGACACTGGTAGTCAGATTATCAGCCCCTCTTAAAAAAAGGGTTTAAGTGGTGAGATTGCAAACCCAAAGAAACAAGTTCCTTTAGGGATCAGCGCTGCAAGCAACGGATATGATTTAGCTTGCTGATGTCACAACATTGAAAGCCAAGATCCAGAAATAACCATCTTCTTTGGAGTGAGAAAAATTAATACTAATTCTCATGAAGTGTTAATGTTTCACGGTACCTGGTGCCCACAGTCTCTTAAGTGACTTTTAAAACCATCACATCATTGAACATTTTTCCTGGTCTTTGCTGAATTTGGTGCAGAAAAGTTCTTCCATGTTGTACTAGACACATACTGGATTAGTACTAGAAAATAATGTATTATTTTCAACACAGATAATACCTTTTCATGTTTCCTTTTAATGATTGCATTATGCTTTGACTAAGTGAAAGTTTTTTTAGATTTAGAAAATAAATTTTTAAAACAAATACTTTCTTAGCCCACTGAGAAATTTTTTTAAAGGAAATGAGCAGGATCCAGTTTAATTAAATGCAAAATGACTTTGAGCAAGCAGTGTCAACCTTAAGATGGGAGGGACCAGTCAAACTCAGGATAAGCTATCAACATTTCAGATCAGGATTCACTGTTTATTTCTTAACAAATGGACCGGGGATGAGAAGTTCTCAGCTATTAACGAAGACTCAGCTTAAATGAATCTCCAACAGGGGGAAGCTGGGGAGAGTGCCACTGAGAGCAGCTCCACTTTTCACTCTCCCAGCCTACGCTTTTATTAAAGATAGAAACAAGGAACAAGAATATAGTGCGCAATTGTGTTTATGCTTATATGAATTAAGCATATGTATTTTACATTGTTCTTCCTTTTTGTACCATGCATGCTTTCTCCTCTCAGGTGTAGTCCCTGCAAAATTCCCACCACCATTCACCTGTGCACCATCACCATCGTTTCTTGTATAAGAACACATTCGCTCCCCCTCACCTGCAGTGTTTCTGATTAATAGTTGCCTGTTAATTTTTTTTAAGTTTATTATAATTCTTTTTCCCTAGTCCTTATTTGGTTCCCCTGTACTCCTCCAATAAGTGAAACCATCTAATATTGTTCTTTTTCCTTCTGGCTTATCTCACCGAGCATCATGCCTTCCAGCTCCATCGATGTTGCTGCGAATGGCATGAGTTTATCTTTTTTGATTGCTGTGCCTATTCTACACAAATTCTTTCAATAAATTGAGAAGGAAGGAAGGAAGGAATAATACCAAATATGTTTTATGATGTTTTATGATGGATGCCCCAAAATAGATGACTGGAACAAGTTTTTCTAATTAGTAGGGAACATGAGAACAAGCCAGTACATCCTCAAGAGAACAGGAGTCAGTTCTGGGAAGAAGCTCTGTTTGCAGAACTTCTAACCTCCTCGAGTTCTGTGTGCAGTGTCAACAGGTACTCTCAGAAAACCCCAGCTTCCTTTGGGGAGGCAGGCTGCCAACAGTTTCTGATTTCTATACTGAGCCTGGGCTCAGGATCTAGCTCATTTCATTAAACATGAAAGTACTTTCAGATTTGTCAGAATTAAGCACTAATATCAGTGTAAGACTTAATTTTATATCAAGGAAACATGCCCTTTTATATGGTACTGTTTTTACAAACGTACTGCTATACAAATGAGTACAGCACTATTTTGCCTTTAAGAAGACTATGTCTGATAACCTATAAGCAAGTAGAAAGCAATAATATAAGCAAAAAGGAAGAAAAAGATGTCATGGTTTCTTGTAGAACACTAGCCCTTCATTCAATCCTATTCTTAAATGTTCTATGTAAATTCTTTAATAATGAGAAGTTGGAAGGATTTAAAAGGTACCCGCCATAAAGTAGCTGTGCAAATAACACTGACAGCGACCAGGTTATTGAAGGAAAATGGATCATGGAGGAACCTGGGAAAGTTCACAGGTAGCTTGACATACTTCAGTCTTCCCTGGGGCTCTGACCGTGTGGAGTTAGTTCATGGACCGTAGTCTAGTTTTAATCTTTGAGTCAGCAGGAAAAAGAGAAATTTATTGTCTTGTTTAATTTGGGAGTAGGAAAGATAAGACTGAACTCTTTCCCTAGAGGAATACACATAGGCATAAAAATGTGTGGGTCTACACGACCAGTGGAGGTGATGTCAAACTCAGTTAAAACCTGTAGTTTGGATTTTACAAGATTTCAACCTCTGCCACCTCAAACGTTCCATCTTTTTTGCCTCTAGCGTGCCTGTCTCTCATTGTTTGCTGCATGAGGACTCTGTGGTGGAACTTCAGGGTCTGCTTGCACTACAGGGTGAGAAAGAACAAAGGTATGTATCCGAAAGGAACACTTAAGCATGCTGTTATTTTTTGGCCCAGAAAGGTTTCAGACAGGAATATTTTCCTAGAATTCTGTGTTCTTTAAAACCGTAATTAAAATCAAACAGTATTTCTGTCCTCCTAAAACAGGAAACCGTGTACGCATGCTGGGCTCCCCTGCCGTACAGAAATGCTGCGGTGGGTGCTAGAAGCCACGAAATAGACACAGTCATGGGTGATGACTCCTTGGAAGGTGGCAGGGCTTTTAAGCCAGAACCCCTGTACCTGGTAAATGATCTCAGGGAATGGAGTCTTTCACAAAAATTGGGTTTTATTTTTAAGACTTGAATTACTTTACATCAAATTAACAACCATTAATTTGTTGGATTCGAGTAACCACGCTGGAAGACAGGTGCAGCAGGGTAATCGGGCGGAGGTGTAGAAAGGTGAGGCTCTGCTGTCCATTTTCAAGTTCAGGGTTGTACCTGCATGTGCATGCAGTTCTCTACCTTCAGCACCAGATGGTACCACTCGCCTGCATTTGGCCCTTGAGCCAGGGCTCCCTGTGATGGAGAAGCTGCCTGTCATACAGAACCACAAGCAAGAGGCTTGCTTTGACTGGGGGTTCAGCGCATCTCCCCGTACATATGTCACTTATTGACAGGGAGCTCCTGAGTTCAGGTTCTCTCTTCTTTCTCTTTTTCAGCTTTGGTTCCCAAGTTAATGGGGTCAAACTATATGGAAATATTTTTTAATCTATAAATGGGTTAAACAAGCTTTAGTTCTTTAAAGAACTAGTTATAGTGGGCTAGTCAAAATATGTTTAGTCATACTGGAATCTTCCCAATTCTAGCAAACTCGTGGTTGGGTGTTGGATCAGATTGGCAAGTAACAGTTATTGAGCCCAGCGATGACTGTCTAGGCTGGTGTTATGGGCCCTCGGGCCCCACCAGCCCTTTATTTTCTTGTAGCAGTTCTCCCAGTTTGTGGTTTGTTACAACCATTTAGCTGATGGTACTTTTACCATGTAGAATAGAAGCTTTTCTTTGTCGTCGAATTGTTAAATCCTTTATCTCTCAGCTACAGGATTTGATGCCCTGCGTAGAAAATCCTTCTTTATTTTAGGATTCCAAAAACATTAATTCCTATTTTCTTTTCTTCGACACTTACAATTTTACTTTTTTACATTTACATATTTGGTCCATCTTGAATTTTAGTATGAAAGAATGAGGTGGGAATCCAGCTTTATGTTTTCCCAGTGCTGGGGTAGGAGGAAGTGGATGTTGGACGGTCAGCTTCTATAAGGAAGGAAGGACTGTTCTTCTGGTGAAGGGAGACGTGAGGGGGTTGCTGCCCCAGCTGCTGTCTTCACGAGTAATGCTTCGAGCTGTGTCGTGGAGAATAAGTACCATAGTCTGGGAGTTAAGTTCTTCCTAGTGGAATTGGTATTTGCTTTCTCTAGGAGAATGTATTTCTACTCTCTGCCTTGTTGATTTACAATTTGATGAATATAACAAACATTTTGTCCTAAAAGCAAACGCTGAGGTCTGAGAGAATCTGAGAGGGGCCCACCTTGCTTGACTCGGCTTTAAAATATCGGGTTGTCAGAAAAGTCATGGTGTATTTTTCCATGTTTCCTATACACAGGTGCATTGTGACTTTTCCAACGACCTAATATATGATTTATGAAATGTTTCAGTGAAGATTTCGAGTGCTTCATACATGTTAAGCAGTGGCAGCAATTTGGTTTTTATTGACTTGGATAAGTAGTGGGACTCTCTACGAGTAGCCAGTACTTGGAATTGTTATGCATTCAAAGTCTCAGAGGGCCTCCCTGGTGGCGCAATGGGTTAAGCAACGCACTGTGAAGCAAACCGTAGCCACTGCAGCTCGAGTTCGATCCCTGCTGCTGGCCCGGGAGGGGACCCACATGGCACAGCAGACCTCTCCTGCCCCGCCTGCTGCTCCCCTCAGCAGTGTGTTTCAGTCAGTCTGCCTGTTCTGCTCCCCACTCTGTCTCTGGTGAATCTTCTCACCTCCTGCGACTCTGGCCTGTCCCCCAGCTCTTATATGCATAAATAAATAAATCTAAAAAACAAAAAAAACCCAAAGTCTCAGAAATTTTACTACATGGGTTCAACATAATATCCTATCACAGTGAGAAAAATTAGAGACCTGCATTTATGTATTTATTTGTTTATTTATTTTGGTAATTGTGAGCTTCAATGGGGAAACTGGGAGTGCCTTATTTTCTTTTACGCTTGACTTTCATAGAATGCTTGTCCAGCTGGGGCTTGTTCATCCTTGTTTATGTGTCATGGTCAAGTGATAGCATCCGAGGATGGAGACCTGCTTGGAATTCACTTTGAGTTGGGGCTCAGACTGTTGTGGTTCGTGTTGTTTATCACAGGACTCACTTAAAAGGTTGGAAAAAGAACAAGCAATTAAACTGAAAGAAAGCAGGAAAAAGGAACTAAGGTAGACGAAAGAGAACTAATGGTTAAAATGCAGAAGCTACTTCCGTCAAGAGAAATAGAGACGGCACCAATGCACACTGAGAAGCAGGAGTTACCACAGAGAGGAATTAAAACCCAGGTGCCATCTGCACAAGGCTGTGATGGTGCTTTTAGTAGTGAAGGACTGGAAGCACCCAAACTGTCAGGAGGGGTTTCTTTAAATAAACAGTGGTTTACATATACTAGAACACTGCAGCTGTATAAAAGCTGTAGCCCTGAATTGTGTATGTGTATATATGTTCTTTTCATAAACATGTGTATTTTAATTTCTTGGGATAATGTTGGTTTACGTTATTGTTTGTATTTTGCAAGTATGGGATCCCCCTCTTCAGGTATACCTAGCTCCTTGGTTTCTCTGTATTTCACAAATAAATGATACCACTAGGTATTTGTCTTTCTGATTTACTTCGTTTGGCATAATCCCTTCCAACTCTATCTACGTTCCCATAAATGGCCTGAGTTTATCTTTTGTGGCTGCATAATATTCCACTGTGTGTATAGACCACATCTTCTTGACCTGTTCATCTGATTTGGGGGTGCTTAGATTGTTTCCACAGTTTGGTTATTGTAAACAGTGCTGCAGTGCACACAGGAGTGCAAGTTTCCCTTCAGATTAGTGTTTTTGTGTTCTTTGGGTAGGTATCTATGAGTGGAATTGCTGTATCTCATATGGTAGATCTCTTTAGAGTATTTGGAGAAACCTCCATTATGTATATACTCTTACAGAAAAATCTCTAGTAAAAAAATAGTGGTGTGTAGGCTAGTCTTCCCGTGTGTGGAAGAGGAAAAAGTGAAGAATATATGTTCATATTGACCAGAGAAGCATTAAGATCTGTAAAAGTAAATAAACAGGTTAAAAATAGGAATGGCTACTTGTTGGACGGAATGTGAACTGGGCTCACAGGGTACAGTGAAGAGGCACTTTTCGCTGCTCTCCGAGTTTGTTGAATGCACACTTTACCCACTATTTCCTAAGTATGTCTCTTGAACGCTCTTATTTAATTGATTAGAATTTTTAAAGGAGTCCTGTTAGGTGGGAAGAAAAGTTAATGGGCTCTGTTTCGCTCAATAGTATTTGATGATTCTGTGTAAAAGGTGAGGCGCGGTTGTGAATTAAGGGTGCATATGTTGTTGTCACCCTCTAGCTGCTGAAAATATAGTGGCAGATGGGTAGATGCAAGCGTCATGTCATCAGAAGTGCGGACGCAATGGAAGGGAGCGTGGGAAATCTTACCTCGGAGGTTGGACTCAGGAACCCCTAGGGCTCTGACGCTGGCGATGGGGGACTTGGTGGCAAGTGGGGCTCAAGAGGACCTCTTTGGGTGGAGGGAGGCGCACATGCCTGGTCTGGCATGGCGGAGGGTGCAGGGCTTGGCTGTGGAACGGGGCAGTGACACCCTCTTGGGGTGGGGCCTGGCTGTGCACGTCAGGGACTCTCCAGCACTGAGATGTTGCTTTTTGGTTTCGGTTGTTAGTGGGCGATTGCAGATGCAGCAGAGGGAGACAGAATCACACAGCACGTGCGCTTCCATCATCGCCCACCCGTAGCTAATCTCGTTCCCTACCTGCCCTACCCACTCACCCACCCACAGCCTCTGCTGTGTTTTGAAATGGATTCCAGATACCACTATTTCTCTGTCAGTACTTCAATATGTAGCTCTAAAAGATGTAGACTTTTTTCTTTTTAAAGATTGATTTATTTATGCACATAAGAGCTGGGGTACAGGCCAGAGGTGTGGGCGTCGGGAGAGGATTCACCAGGGACAGAGTGGGGAGCAGAACAGGCAGATGGACTGAAACACACTGCTGAGGGAGCAGCGGGAAGGCAGGAGAGGTCTGCTGCGCCCTGTGGGTCCCCTCCCTGGCCGGGGATCGAACCCGCGCTGCAGTGCCACAGATGCTTGTGCAGCACTCAACCCACTGTGCCACCAGGGAGGCCCTGACTTTTTTCTTTTTAATAACCAGTTGGTGTATAAATTCCAGTTACTTCTGAGCTGTCATAGTTTGTTTTTAAGTAGCTTGTGTTTAAGTCAAGCCAAAGAAGGTCCACGAAGCCCAATGAATATTCAATGTCTTTGAAGTCTCTGAAGTTTCCTCCATCTTCTTTTCTCCCTTGTGATGTATTTGTTGAGGAATTAGGTTGTTCGTCATCTAGCATTTCCTGTCAGGATTTTGCTTCATTTCCCTCCCGTGGTCTGTTACTCGAGATGCCCCTTTGTGTTTCTCATAAGTCGGTCCTTGCATGTAAGGCCGTGACCAGATGCAGCTTGGCTTTTCTCTTGTTTTGGTTTGACTTGGTTTTGTGTCTGTGCTTGTTTTGTTTTACTTCATAAGGCGCTGGCGTGTCTTCCCATCCGGGACACAGAAGGTCTGGTTCATTCTCTTTCTGACTTTAGCAGCCATTGCTGATCACCGTCTCTGCTTGCGTCTTTGTAGACTACAAGGAATAAGCCTGCGCATCTCATATCACGGCAGCCCCTCAGTTATTTAACGTCTCCCCCACCATCGTACTGTGTAGTAAAGAATTTTAAAATGTCTGTTGAAGGGTAATTGGTTTCAACTAACCTTTCATAGGCCGAATCAAATAGTGGTGACGTGTTTTCTTTGATGAAAAGCAAATTTATCTCTTGATGTAGTGGGTTTTCACAGGTGTGGTTATTTGTGTTTTATGCTTCATCAGATTGTTCTTCCGATGCAGCAGAAGTAAGGCAGCGGGGAAGCGGTGGTGTGGAAATATCCCATGGCAGGTAGGAATTATTCGTCTCTTTCCAAACCTGAGTGGTAAATTTTACTCGGTGGTACCACCTGGAAGAACCGTGAAGTGCCATGTGACTGGTCCATCTTCTTCAGATGCCTCTGCCAGACGGTTCTCCTCTTAAAGCAAGGTCGATGCCGAACCATGACCATCACTGAGTTATAGGCAAGATTAAAATTATTCAATTATTAATTTTAATTAGTTCACCTCAGTATTTTTTTAAAATGCATTCTATTTTAAGATTTATTTATTTACTTATGCATACAAGAGCTGGGGTACAGGCCAGAGTTGTGGGAGGTGAGAGGATTCACCAGAGACAGAGTGGGGAGCAGAACAGGCAGATTAACAGAAACACACTGCCGAGGGGAGCAGCGGGTGAGGCAGGAGAGGTCTGCTGCACCATGGGGGTCCACTCCCTGGCCAGGGATTGAACTTGCATTGCTATGTAGAGGATGCTTCAAAGTGTGGCCTTCAACCCACTATGCCACCAGGGAGGCCCCCACCTCAGCATTTTTTGAGGTCTAAAATGAAGCTAGTCTTCTCCTATTTAGAGAAAAATTTAAATTTACATGGCCAACTTCAGCAACTTTTTTTTTTTTAAAGATTTATTTATGCATACAAAAACTAGGGTACAGGCCAGAGGTGTGGGCGGTGAGAGGATTCACCAGAGACAGAGCTGGGAACAGAACAGGCAGATCAACAGAAATACACTGCCGAGGGCAGCAGCAGGCGAGGCAGGAGAGGTCTGCTGTGCCATGTGGGTCACTTTCTCGGCCAGCTGCAGGGATCGAACTCGAGCTGCAGTGGCTGCAGTTTCCTTCATAGTGTGTTGCTTAACCCACAGCGCCACCAGGGAGGTTCCAACTTCAGCAACTTTTGATAGACTAATATCTATTTAATTTTGGAAGAGTGTCAGAGTTAGGAAAGACCCGTATGTGAGGAACAGGAGCAGGAAAAGTAACGAGCCTTGTGTTGGTGGGGCCGTCTGTTGAATGTAATAATCCTGGATTCCTCCAGTGAAACCTTCCCGAAGCCCAGGTCCAAGCAAGCCTGGGACTCGGTTAGGTCTGGGGAGACACACTCCTTGAGAGGAAGGTTTCTCATGGAAAGTACACATTTGTGGCTGTTGCTACTATTTATAAGCATTTTGATTTGGGGACACTTTTCTTTGAGGCCTGGAAAAGCCACGATCAGGCACAGAGAAGGAACCGAGCCTTGAGAAACCATTTTTCCTGCATTTGGTGCATCATGTCTTCCCGAGGTCCGCAGCCCTAGGGGGTTCAGACACACTGCACTGCTTTCCCTGCGTCCATTCCCGCTCAGCAAGGCTTTCGGATGGGCAGGTTGTGTTTGTTCTTTATATCACCTTCTTTGTCTCTTTAGAACCCTGATTCCAAAGAACCGTCTGGAACCAACAAGTCTCAGCATCCGTCTAAGCTGCTTCATGACCCTTCCGGCCAGCAGAGAAACCCCTTCAAGGTACTTGACAAGAATCAAGAACCTCTAGTCTGGAAACAGCTCCTCAGAGGTGAAGAAAAGGGAAAGATGGCTGCCAAGAAGCAATGGGAAAAGGCCGATCGGCCCGTGGATCAGAAGAAGACACACAAGTCCGGCTCTAGCTCCTGGGTGGAGCCAGACTTCTCCCCTGGCCCGGTGCTGAAGAACGGGCCGTCTGCACTTAGAGAGAAGCAGCACGGGGAGCCAGCGGAGACTCTGTGTAAAGGAAAGGAGAGTAAAGACAGCGCTTCGGGGACTTCATCCTCACGCGGGAGGCCAGAGGAGCAGTCAGAGGGTGAGAGCCGTTATGTGCACACAGAAGCAGAGCCTCGGCGAGAGAAGCACGCCAGGCCTTTGTCTGAAATGCTGCACAGTCGGAACCTGATAGGCAAGCCCCAGAAAGGGGGACCTCCCAGCAAGGAGCACCCCAAGAACTTGGTGGCTGGTGAAGCCAGGGCGCAGACAGTCCAGCAGAGGCCGCTCCCCCAGGGCTGTATTGCGCCGCAGACAGAGCCCCGCACTGCGCCTGCTCTGAGAGCACCAGCAGCCACCGCGGGCCCGTCCCTGGGGCAGGGGCGAGAGGCCAACGCCAGCAGCAGTGACAGCGAGGACGACGCTGTGGCTTCTGTGCCCGCGAAGCCAGCACGCCCCTCTGGCTCGACCCCATGCCCACAGGAGAACCTCCAGCTCCCTGGTCAGAACGCGCAAAGGAAACCGTCTCCGGCCTCAGGTGTCTCCAAGAAGGTCGAGTCTTCAGACCCAGCAGCCGAGCGCGTGCGCCTCGCCACGCAGCTGAGGCAGAAGAAGGTGAGGGCTGGCTGCTGCTTCGTGCTGAATCCAGGGCATGGCGCTCTGCAGATGTTAAGTGTCCACATGCCAAGAGTCTCTCGGAGGGTTTCACAGAGGGTGTTTCGTTTCTGCCTCTACCCATGTTTCTATTTTCAGGGTTGTTAAGTTAGCTGGATTTCAAAGCCAAAGTCCTGGTTTCTCACAGCATTAGAAGAACGTGCTTTCAGATGCTAGCCCTTGGGCTACTGTCTCCGGCGCCGTCCTTCTGACAAGGGAGACCCACCTCCTGGGATCTCTTTTGCAGAGCACTCTGGCCTCGGTGAACGTCCAGGCTCTTCCGGACAAGGGTCAGAAGCTGCACAAGCAGATCCAGGAGCTGGAGGAGAGACTCAGTGTTCTCAGCCTGTGCCTAGAGCAAGGTAAGGTGGTGACGGAATGCAGGGCCCGCGAGAACTTTTCAAAGACACTTGAGAAACCGTTTTGAGAAGGAATCTATTGATTCACTCACCTGTCCTTTTTATTGTCTGCTCCAGAGCTTTCTTGACATTATATCTGTGGTTTATAAGAACGTTCTCCTACTTCCTGTGGATTCAACTCTCGCATCGTTTAAGCGACGGTTTAGATGCTAGTTCCCAGGAAGCCTTCCCGGCACATCGAAGTGGTGTCGGTCTCTAGACCTCACCGCCCACAAATAACTTCTCCACTTGCTCAACTCTCACCTCTCGTTTCTCGGGCAGACGTTAACGAGAAGAGTCACACACAGGCACCGCCACAGAAGGACGTCCCTGAAGCAACAGCTGAGGCTCTGTGCTTGGTGTCCCCTGCCCCTCTGCAGCATCAGGACCTCCAGCCTCTGGGTTCTTCAGGCCAGAAGGCCACTTACCTTGCAGGTAAGACCCAAGGGCCTGGCCCTGGCACAAGGCTGCCCCGATGCGCGAAATGCTGCAAGTAGGAGCCTTTGTGCGTGTGTGTGTGGAAGAGCCAGGCCTGAGCTGTGGGAGCCTGTGTGGAACAGACGGTGAGGCTCGGCCGAGCTCTGCGTGCTTTGCTTGGATCCCAGAGGACAGGGCTGTCTGCCTGTTCCCTGACCTTGACCGGTCAGCCCAGGGGCTGGGCGCAGGAGCCTTCAGCCAGGGTTGGGAATGAACACGGCAGTCACGTCAGAGAGGGCGACTGGCCCGCAGCCGCGCCCACGGTCCTTCTGTGTGCGGGTTAGGGCAGAGCAGAGGCTGACCTAGACCTTGGCCGGCAGACCCGTTGCCGGCGCTGACACTGTGTCTAGCTCAATCTTTTCACCTTGAACTTTGAGAAAATGACCTGAGCAGTAACTGCAGAATGGAGATCCCAAGTAGAGCCGCGCGCATCCGTGACGTGATTGGCTGGGCTCGGTCAGCGTGGGTTGGCTGGCAGCGGCTAGAAAGGCTACACCGGTGTCTCCCAGAGGAGCACTGCTAGAAACAGAAGGAGAAAGGGGGACTAAAGAAGACAGGGAGAAGGAAGGTAGGGCAGAAGGGAGAGACAAGAAATAGATATGAGCCTCTCTGGGGTGCAGGGGTTAAGTCTCAGCACTGTGCAGTTATCCGCAGCCACTGCAGCGTGAGTTCAATCCCTGGCCAAGGAGCTGACCCACATGGCGCAGCAGACCTCTCCTGTCTTTCTTACCTGCTGCTCCCCTCAGTAGTGGATTTCAGTTAGTTTGCCTGTTGTGCTCCCCTCTCTGTCTCTAGTGAATTCTCCCACACACACCCGCACCTCTGGCCTGTACCCCAGTTCTTGTATGCATAAATAAATCTTACAAAGAAAAGAAATAGGTACTGTGCCAGAAAAAGCTGCGGCCACGCGCAAAGGATAAAGAGAAAGCGTATCTGTTAGCGTCACCTCATGCTCGGGGCTGCTTGGCACTTTGAGAATACGGTGGTGACCGAGCCACCTAGAGGGAAATTCAGTCGTGTCAGATTATTTTTTTTTTTTTAAAGATTTACTTATTTATACACACTAGAGCTGGGGTACAGGCCAGAGTCGCGGGAGGTGAGAGGATTCACCGGACAGAGCGGGGAGCAGAACAGGCAGATCAACGGAAGCACACTGCCGAGGGCAGCAGCGGGGCGAGGCAGAAGAGGTCTGCTACGCCATGTGGGTCCCCTCCCTGGCAGGAGGCAGGGATCGAACTTGTGCTGGAGTGGTTGCGGTTTGCTTCACAGTGCGTTGCTTAACCCACTGCGCCACCAGGGAGGCCCTCGTGTCAGATTATTAAGATAAGGAAATAAGTACTGTGTTTCGGGAAGGATTCCATTAAAATAGTTTTTTGTTTAAAAACACCTTAACATTTAAACTGCGGATTTTTATGTGTGGAAGCATTTTCTTTGGGATTCTTCATCCCTAAAACCACCACCAGCCGAGGCGCCTGTCTCTGTCAAGGACTTCAGGAGATGCTCCCGGGCGCTTCCCAGGACGGCGTTCAGCTCTGGCACGGCCTTGGGTCTGTCTGCCTGGAGGTCCGCCCGGCTTGGCCTTTCCGTTGCCCACTTTCCTCCTCTGCGCTCCCCTTCTCTGCCAAAGATACTAGAGGTCATCTTATTTCTCATTCATTCTCTTTTGTCCTTTGTTATAGTGATTCTTGATGTCATTTTAGAAAAACAACCCAGAGAAACAACCAGAGACGGGAGGTGAAGGGTGTGAGGGGTCTGGGGGACTCTGGAGCCAAGTGCTCCCCGTCCGCACAGGCCCACGCCTGGCAAATGCTGAGCTGCCTCAGGTGGCCTTTGCCGGACCAGACCCGAGCCCCCTTGGGGTGACTCCCGCTTTGTGCAGGGCCTGTGAGCCAGCGCGGCCTCACCTGTGAGTGGCAGGTCACGAAGGACGCCATCTTCGCACTGCACCAGTCACTTGAGTCGTGTCCCGACGAGACGGCGGAGGCAGAGGACCCTGCTGGGTTGAAGGTGAGCTGGGGTGTCCTCTAGAGGCCGGTGCCCCCGAGAGGGAGGCCGTGGGGAGGCTGCCCGGAGTGGCGATCTGATAAAGCACAGGGGCCGCCCGCCCTTATTTTCCTCCTGTTGAGTACTGAGGCAATAAAAATGCCCCTTTTCACTCTCAAAGCCATGAGGCCGCGCTGTCGGTGGCAGTTAAGGGTCCGTTTGTCGGCGTCACGGGACGTGGAGAAGTGCTGCCCTTAGTGAAGGAGCTGGCTTGCACGTGTACACGTGTGCGTAGCAGTTGAAAAGGACCAAAGACAAAGCTAGAACGTAGCGTGCAAAGCACGGGGGATGCAGGAGAAAGAAGCCCCGTGGGGCAGTAGTTAGCTGCTACCTGTCCACTCTGTGTCTTCAAGAACCTAGAGGTCTAAAGACAGCGGAGAGGGTAGAAATAGACTCTCCAGCCAGGGGAGACTGGTATGAGCCAGTGATGATGGTGACGTCGGCGCCTGAACTGGGGCAGCACGAGCAGGAGGACGCCTGCTGTGGATGGAGCCGGCGCCGGCGAAGGAGCGTAGGTCGGTCTAGCTCTAGAGGTGTTAGGGATCCTGTAGGGTTCTGAGCAGGGGCTTTGAAGAAGAGTTGTTGACGCAGAAGACAAGACAAACTGGAGTAAGAAAGACAAGAGGAGCTTTATACAGCCCTCGGCCAGCTACGGGCCACTGCAACATGGCCGGCACTTGGGCTACAGAGAGGAGAGTTGCAGATTCACCAAGGAGAAGCTGGCGGGATGGCCAGGGGAATAGGCCGGCCAGTCAGAGGTCTGGGTCACCAGCAGCGGAATTGATTTTGGCCAATGAAGCGGCCCCTGAAAGAGCGCGAGGTAGGGGGCTTGTGAGGTGCAGGGCAGCTGCCCCGAGCCACCCAGGATGTAAGGTTGCCCTGGGCAAGGTGGGGTCAGGCACGTCAGGGTGTCCTGAGCCACTGACGGACAGCCGGAAGGCTGGGTCACGTGAAACGATGGAAGAGTGGGTTGTGGGTCCCAGCAGCCGGGCCCGCCCTGTGTGCACAAGGGCTTCCTCCCTAACTTCCGACGCTCGCCTCCCAGGTGTCTCTGCTGTTACACCAGAAGCAGGCATTAGCCTGGCTACTGTGGCGGGAAGCTCAGAAGCCACCAGGCGGGATTCTGGGTAAGTCTGGTGTGGGGATCAGAGCGTGCGTGTGCGTCTCTCGGTCCTCCCAGCTCTGCTCATGCAGGTGCCTCGGCCTGGTGCGGCTGAGGTTCCAGGCTCCCAGAGGAGCAGGTGTTCGCCGAGATGTGCTTACAGAGTCTGGACCTAGCGAGCCCTCTGACCAGGAATGGGAGGAGCCCCACCGGGGCCAAGGGCCCAACTCAGGCCCGGCCCATCGGCCAGCCCGCCTCTCAGAGGGCAGCAGCCGGCCTGCGTGCCTACACTCTTTCTGCTCAGTGACAGCCGGAGCTGCAAACAGAGCCCAGCTCTGACTTCTGCTCACGTTGCTCTGAGCGTTTCAGTTCAGACATGGGTAACAGCACATTAGGGTTGAAACGGTAAATTGGATAAACCCGGGGTGGGCATTGTCAGCGCCAGAGTGTCCACTTATGCCCGTTTGACGGAATACTAAGGGAGTGGAGTGTCCCGAGTTAACACCAGGCTGTGCTAGCCCCAGCAACGCCAGTAGTAAGCGCCTCCCTGGGGGCACAGGGGGAAGTCACAGCGCCAGGGAGCTATTCACGGCCACGACAACGGGGGTCCATCCCCAGCTGGCAGGGAGGGACCCACAGGGCACAGCAGACCTCTCCTGTCTCTCCGCTGCTCTCCTCTGTAGTGTGTTTCCGTCAGCCTGCCTGTTCCGCTCCCCAGTCTGTCTCTGGTGACTCCTCTCACCCCCCCGCGACTGGCCTGTACCCCAGCTCGTGTATGCATAAGTAAACAAATCTATAAAAAAAAAAAAGTAGGCAGTAGGATATATCCACCAGGCCTTTTTGCTTTGGGGGGAATCATGAAAAGACTATCATCAGCCAACTGAGACAGACACCACCGTGTCTCTTAGAAAGTAACCATACAGGGGCCTCCCTGGTGGCGCAGTGGGTTAAGCAACACACTATGAAGCAGACCGCAGCCACTGCAGCACGAGTTCGATCCCTGCTGCCGGCCAGGGCGGGACCCACATGGTGCAGCAGACCTCTCCTGCTGTGCCCGCTGCTCCCCTCATCAGTGTACTTCCATTGATCTGCCTGTTCTGCTCCCTGCTCTCTGTGGTGAATCCTCTCACCCCCCCACACCTCTGGCCTGTACCCCAGCTCTTCTATGCATAAATAAATAAATCTTTAAAAAAAAAAAAAGAAAGTAACCATACACCCCCAAACTAGAATGAGAGCTCAGTAAGGTCTTCCATTTTACAAAACTGATAGTCAACGACTTTGACCTAGATCTCAAAATAAACCCCAAGACCTGGGGCGCATTTTAATGAGAACGCCAGCAAAGAGACGGGCGTGGCTCTGGAGGCTGGGTGGCCCCTCACTCCGCTTATTAGCCCTCCTGTGTCGGTTTTTACTTTCCAGCCGACGACATGGGCTTAGGAAAAACTCTCACGATGATTGCACTCATCCTGACCCAGAGGAGCCAGCAGAAAATGAAAGAAGAGCCCAAAAGCCTGCCTTTGAGGCACCCCAAGGACGGTATGGCTGCCATTTCCCCGAGCACGGGCGTAAGAGTGGACATGCCTAAACCACGCAGGACCGCGTTGTCACGTGCCGTCCATCTCCGGGAAACCGGTGTCCAGCTGCTGCTTGCGGCTTCCTTTCTGCTGTCAGATACGCTAAACTGTAGCTTCTTTATTTTTTAGTCTAAACTTAGCTTGGCCTCTGCGCAGAAAGATTTGATGAAGACAGTTAAGGCGATAGTCTGCTTGGCGCATGCACACTGATGACCGCTTTTGTTCACGCCGAGGCTCTATCTCCAGGGTAGAGCCAGATTAACCAGCATAGTCTTTCTTCAGGGACGATCTGTGGTCAATTCACATGTTAGCCGCCAAGTTTCTGAAATTCTGGAAATTTCTAGAAAGTGTCGATCTTCTTGCAACCTCAGTTGTTTAAATGCACTAGCTGTATAAGTACTTTAAAGGTCCTGCATCGCGGGTGTGGGTAGCACCGCCCGAAGCTGTGTGGACTCGAGGACCCGTCTCACTTGGTGAGATAGCCAGACATCCGTGGCCGTCTGGCATCAGGGCTGCAGCGGGCAGGCTGACCGCTGGACCCAGGGCCTGTGACTGAGCCCCTGCACAGGTGAAGGGGTCAGGCAGCCACACAGGCGCCGCCACCAGCTGTGCAAAGTCATGTTTATCCGAGAAAGGGTTTTTCTACTTACATTTTAATTTAGTTGTTTTTTTTTTTTTTTTTTTTTTTAAGTAATTACACCCGCCTGTAATGAATCAACTCAGGAGGAGTTAGGAGTCGGTCTTCCTGGCCGCTCTGAAAGCACGCTGTTGTTTATTCCCTTTAGCATCAGGTCGCGTGCTGCTCACTTTCCTGTCCTTCCTTGGTGTCTGCCTCTGATACTGTGTAGGGGAAAATAAGGAAATAGTTCGTGGCTTTAGGTTAGAAGATCATCTCTTCTGTTTCCCATTCTGCAAGCTCTCACATGCACGAGCGCTCGTTGTTAAACATGTCAGAGGCGTCAAGAGAAGGAGCTAGTGTGTGCAAGCAGAGGGAGCTGCCGAATGAGTGTAACTGGGTGATGGTTTCCTCCCTCTCTGCCACCCGCAAGACTCCTCTGAGATTCCTTCCCACGGAACACTGCTCATCTGCCCTGCCTCTCTGCTCCACCACTGGAAGAACGAGGTGGAGAAGCGTGTGAAGAACAACAGGCTGAGCGTGTACCTCTATCACGGGGCGAAACGGGACACGCGTGTGGAGGTGTAAGTGCAGCGATGGCGGCCGGGGCTCGCCTGCCCACTGAGGGCCACGCGCCCCACTCTGCTCTCCTGAGGTTTCCTTTAGTCAGGCGATTGACCTTTGTGAAGACCAAATGGCTTCACCCGTACCTCAGAGAACCCTCCAGAGGGAGAAGGCACTCCCCGCTTGACCCCGGGCCCTGTCCCTGCGGAAGCTGGGGGCCCTGGGGAGCTGGTGGTCAGCCAGGCGGCAGGCGTGGGCTCCAGCAGCTCAGGCGCCTTGCTCTGTCTCCCACAAGGTGCGCTGCTCTGGGTGGGGCAGGCTGGCGCTTCAGCCGAACCCACGCACCTTTCTCTTTGGCTGCCTTTGTTTCTTGTCATTTTCTTTCCTGCATCTCGAGAAGCTGTTTCAGCCGTTGGAGCAGTTAGTGTGGTCAGTAGGAACGTTCTCTTGGTGAGAACCTTGCCCTTGTTTGTTTACAGCAGTGCCAGCTGCATGCTGGGTAACATTACAGATGCTCCCAGTGTTGCTATGGTAACACGAGGTACAGCCCTTTCTGAACAGGCCCATCCCCTTGATGTCTCCGATACCACCTTTCCTGTAGATTCACATGTGGCCAAGGGAGCAACTCTGTGTTTTCTGAAAGGCCTGCAGAACGCACGGAAGGTGCCTCTCCTCTGTCTTGGTCATTTTGGCCTCTCCCTGGGAGATGGCGGCTTGGCCATCTTAGTGTGAATGAAGCTGTTACAGGGCAAAGAGGGAGAAGCCCAAGAGCCCAAACCTGCCTGCGCTAAACAGGTTCTGCATCTAGACATATGTACTCCAGCGCGTGAGACCTTTGATGGTAGGAGCCTCAGTACAATTAGTGTGCAATACAGGGAGTAGAAGGGAGAGGATAGCTGGTTTCCACACAAACACCCGCAGTGACCCACCCTCTCATGGATAAATGTCCAGCCAAACAGGGTTAGCCCAGAGCAGGGCAGCTGAGGCCCGAGAGCTTGCCACAGTCTAAGGCACCCTCTGGTAGGGACCCCTAGGAAAGGGACAGAAGGAGCCTAGAGGGTCTGGGACAAAAGGAGCAAAGTCCAAGTCAAGATAAAGGCTGCCATTGTCCCCTCCCCCGGGCCTCTCACCTGTGTCTCTCAAGTGTCTCTTCCCGTGTCCCCCAAGTCCCTGATACAAGTCTCAGGGAGAAGCAAGTGTGACTTCACGTGTCTTTCTCCAGTTCTGTGTGCCTCCTCCAGGCTTCTCTTTCCCCACCTTTCTCTGCTTCTTCTGTTCTTCTTTCCAGTCCTTTTTCTAGTCTTTATCTTCCCCTCCCTGCCAGCTCCACCTTCCTGAGCTCACCGCCCATCATGGGGGATCGTTTCCCACTGGCTCTGTGTTGTGTCTGCACAGCCTTTCTACGTATGACGTCGTCATCACCTCCTATAAGCTTGTGGCCTTGGAGATTCACACAAAGAAGGAAAAGGGAGAGACGCCGGATGCAAAGCTCAGTGCGAAGGTGAGGCGGGGGCGCCGGGGAGGCGAGGTCGAGGTGGCGGCGTGGGCTGGTCAACCTGAGTTACCACGGTCCTTGGCAGGTCCTTGGCGGCATAGAGCTAGTGGCAAAGGCGCCCTTCTCTGAGGTCGCAAACATCCTAAATGTGCTCTCCGTGAGGCACAGGTTTTTCGCTCTGTCCCCCTCCCCTCCACACAGCCTCCTCGGGGTCAGTGCAGGGGCCTGGCCCAGTTTCCGCTTGCGGAGCGCTAGGAAGTGCACTGCGGTCGTGCTGGTTAACAGCTCATGTGTGCGGGAAGGCCTCACTTATCACCGTTTTCACTTCAGGGTCTTTGGGTTATATTGGTTTTTTTTAAGGGGTCTAACTGGTTTTATTAAATGACTCACGAACTAGGCAACGTCGTACTGAGCAAGTAGGAAGCCATTGCCAGGATAATTTTTAGGCTTGGCACGAAAACTGTTGTGTTAGTATTTGTATTTCAGAACTAGGCCAGTGTTCTGCATCTCTCCGCTTGGGCTAAGAGTTTGCAAATAACAGGCCTACAATGGGCCAGATGCTAAATAACCTGGAACAAGCAGGGACCAAGCCTGAACAGTCACTAGTGCACCAGCAGTCTCTGTGATGTGCTTGTTTCTGAGCCCTGCTAGGTTGTGTGCTGTGGGGCAGGAGCGGTCCTCTGTGGCTTAGTGGCACATCGAAAAGTAGACTGTCAGTGACTCCAGAGGGTTTTTGTAAATTGGGTAAATAGCAAATGGGAGAATTTGTAGGCTCGGCTCCTGCTGTGAACTTCATCCATAACCGTTGCCCAAAAGTGGGTTGAAGGGAGGGCCTCCCTGGTGGCGCAGCAGGTTGAGCGCTGCGCTGTGAAGCATCCGCGGCACAGCAGTGTGTGAGTTCGATCCCCGGGCAGGGAGGGGACCCACATGGCGCAGCAGACCTCTCCTGCCTCGCCTGCTGCTCCCCTCAGCAGTGTGTTTCAGTGGATCTGCCTGTTCTGCTCCCCACTCAGGATCACCTCCCTGGCCTCTGGCCTGTATCCCAGCTCTTGTGTGCATACATAAATAAATCTTTTTTAAAAAAAAAGTGTGTTGAAAGGATCCATGGCAACTCAGCTGAACACACACCTTACGCTTAGGCCCAAGGGCTGGATCTTCCAGGTGACTGTTTTAGACCCACTGGGAGTTTCCACTCTTGGTTTCTTAAGCTGCATTCTTATGTCACTGTCTCTAGCTCAAAGTCCCCAGTTTGAAGGTAAGCAGGAGACCCCCTACTCATTCATTTCCATCCCGTGGTTGGATTTCACCTGTGCTTCTTCCAGGGTCCCTTGACTCCTTTGCTTCAAATATTCTGGGCTCGAATCATATTGGACGAAGCTCACAATATTAAGAATCACGAGGTGCAGACCTCCGTCGCTGTGTGCCAGCTCCGAGCCCGCGCCCGCTGGGCTGTCACCGGAACCCCCATCCAGAACAACTTGTTGGACATGTACTCCCTGCTCAAGTGCGTGTGCTGGGGCCGTGGAAACGTGAGCCTTGTCAGTAACCACGGCTGTGTCACATCTCACGATACAGCTCCGGGCTGTGCCGGGCTGTCTCGTGGAGCAGCTGGTGGGCCTGCGACCTTTAAAGGGCCAAAGGCATTAATATTTATAAGAAAATAATCTCTGGATGGGCTGGCTGATCGGGAACTTTGGTTACACCCAGCTCCGGTGTGTAGAAGAACTAGGACAGGTTGAATTAAAGGGAACAGCAGCCATTTTTCTCCAGCTCGGTGAATGCATTAGACAAGTTCTGCATTAAAACGTGTGGTTGGGGCTCGGGACTACCATTTATTTGAAGTAAATGGAAAAGAAGGCTGATTTTAAAATACTTGCTTTTACTCAGGCGAGGCCTTAAGAGGATATGGAATGCCTTTGCTGACCTTTGAAGCCTTAGGAATAAATTCTGGCTCATTTCTGGATTCTGTTGTGATGACATAGACGTTGTTAATGGGAAAATTCACATTTCGATGATGTGGTTTTCGTGATTGACTGGGTTCTTTTGATCTGTCTAGCAGAGCTTTGCGATGAATTCCCTTTTCGAAACGATAAGATGACAGGAGCAACAGGAAAGCTGACTCGTTCTTCATCTCTTGTCTTTCTTTGAACCTTTACTCCACCCTCCCTCACGTCTCCTTTCCACTCTGACCTTCCCAACGACAAAAAGATTCCTTCGTTGTGTTCCATTTGATACGTTGAGTCTGTGGAAGAGTCAGGTGGACAACGGCACAAAGAAAGGAGGAGAGCGCCTGAGTGTCCTAACCAGAAGCCTTTTGCTGCGGAGAACGAAAGACCAGAAGGACGCAACCGGCAGGCCCTTGGTAACCGCCCCGCGGCCCTGTCTTAGGTTCAACAGTCGTCTGCCAAGCACCTATTTCCCTGCGAGGGGGCCCTAGGGTTCCTATTTTTAGTGGGGGGGGGGACATTTTGTCCAGGGCTTGATGGGATTTCCCGTGCCAGCCCTGGGGGACTTCCTCTGTAATAACTGGTTCATCGGAATAACGTCACCCAGCTGCTCTTTTGTTCTGTTATTCCAGGTGACGCTGCCCCAGCGCACGTTCCAGCTTCACTGTTTAGAGCTGTCTGTAGCTGAAAAGGAGGTTTACACCATCCTTTTTGCAACATCAAGGTGTGGGGGGGGGAGGGGCGCCTTCTCACGTGTTCTGTTCCTGTGGAGAGTGGGTCGAGGGCAGGTGGCTTCAGACCATACTTACGGAGGCACCGAGAAGCCAGACACCTGCGTTCCTTCATCTGGACTCCCTGCCCCTTCCCCAGCTCGCCTTGCTCTCACGCTCATGGAAGGCTTCGAACCTGTTCTTCACTATGTCCTTGCATAGAGCTGTCAAGTAGGGTCACCGGCCCGGGTCTGTCTGTTCTCCGGGGACCTTTTGGGAAAGTGCATTGGAACTTAAAATACTCCGCTCTCTAACTCCTGCCATTGCTTCTTTGTGCTTTCTCGAAAGCTTTCCATCCTGAGTTCCAGGTTTACTCTCACCCACTTGTTAGCTCTCACTTCCAGTGAAAATGTCTTTCTTTCTGTGCACCTTTTTCTAATACTGATTGATGGTACTATAATACTGATGTTTGACTCATAAATATTAATATAGTACATCAATGTCTGAGAAACACTTTAAAATGATTTGGTTTTTTTGGGAATTCTGTTTTTTCATCGCCTCTGCCCAGTGCTTGTGAGCCCTGCTCACTTAGCAGTCCACCTGCCTGTAACCCGGTCAGGTCCTGCAGGCACGGGTCCGCGATGACCATTGTCCAGGCCTCAACAACCACTTGTCCTCCGTAGCCCCATGTGCGTTTTCTTTATTGGTCTGAGGCAGGTCAATTGTGCAGTCCTATCTACGAAGACATGAAAGTGGGGACCGCCACTCTGAAGGGAGCCCCGATAATCCATTCAGTAGAGGTGAGCAGCGGGACACTCAAACACCTCTCGCTAAGGAATATGTGGGTTCGAGTCAGTGAAAGGTTAGAAAGGAGGTTTTGAATTCTTAGTATCAGAGACTTGACCTTCACGGGGAAACTTAACTAGAAGATGCTGAGCCACTAGCACGGGGCCTAGCAAGCTAAGCTTCTTTTGCATTCATTTTAAAATCCACTCCATGAAAATGCAGGTCAGTCTGTAAAGAAAACCAGTATTTCGTTGGGCTTCATGGGTACAGAAGTGAGTTATAACTACGATGTTGACTCTCAGGTCAAAGAAGTTTAAAATGGCTACGGCTCGTTCCTGATTCCTTCTCACATTTCCGATTCCAACTCTCTTCTTTTTCCGGGGGTTTGTTTTCCTCCTTGGAAGTGGCCCAGGAGTTTGGGTACCGTGGCGCCGCATGCCCCCCGGCCTCGCAGAGTACCAGCAGGGCTAATGTGCTGTCGCAGCTGCTGAGGCTCCGCCAGTGCTGCTGCCATCTTGCTTTGCTGAAGACGGTAAGAAAAGCCCCGGCGTGGTGCCCAGGGGCTGCTGGAGAAGTTCCTCTCAGCCTCCCGCAACGGGGTCCCGTCTCCTGGCTCTGGGGAAATGGGGCTTGGAGTGCTTTGGTTTGGGGCAGAAAAGGGGCTTGTCGGCTGGTTTATTTTACTTTATTCATCTTTATTGGCCCTGGTCATCCCTGTGGTTTTGAGAGCAGTTTTGTCGTTTTGTTTACAATAAGCTTTCAGCGAATGGCATGTTTTTAGAAGGGAAACCGGATACTGGTCTGGTTATTGTTGGTTTTGTTTTTTTCCTGCCTTCAAGCATTATTTTAGTTTAAGTTTAGGCAGGAAAGCTCGAGTGTTTGCACAACAGGAACAGTTGCCTTCATGCTGGAGACGGGCACGTCACAATTAAGAGCAGTCTGTCATTCTCTGGGCCATAGGGATAGTGTCCTGGGAGGCTCTTAGCTTAGTTACTTGTTCTTGCCAGCGGGGGATGTAGAATGCCCGGGTGAGCTGTCTGGCGAGTCTCTGAAAAGTCCCATCATTTGATTTGTTTTTACTGTGGTGGAACAACGTGCAAGGTTCCATTTCCATCAGGCCTTCTCTGCAGAGATACTGGCGATAAATCGTGGCACATCTTGTGTGGCGCGTTGGGTTGAAGTGGTGGTGCGTTCTCCGATTTGCCGCCTCAGCTGCCCTCCCACTCCCGCCCCCTCCTTGTTCTACGCAGGCCCTGGACCCGTCGGAACTCAAGAGTGAAGGTCTGGACCTCTCCCTGGAGGAGCAGCTCAGGGCTCTGACCTTGTCCGAATTCCACGACCCAGAGCTGTCTTCCACTGTCGCCCTCAATGGCAAAAACTTCCAGGTGGAGCTTTTTGAAGACACAAGAGAGAGCACCAAGGTACGGCGGTCACCTCTGTTGTGGCGGGACGACTTTGGGCCTCACCTTTTCCAAGCTGAGACCACTGGTTTTGGCCAAGCGGGCCCAGCCTCTCGATGGGAGGGCTGGACCGCTAGGTCACAGCTCTCAGACACTCCCTCCAGTTTTAAACGCTAATTTTACTTCACCAATGACTAAACTCACCACGAAGCAAGCTTCTGGAGAGCGGCTTGGGCTAGCAGAGTCTCTGTCCTGTGCTGCTGGCAGCAAACCCCTTCACAGTGGGTGCGGCGGCAGCGCCTGAGTGAGCAGCAGTTTGCTTCTGGGCTGCTTTAAAGGAAGACAACAGAGGCTGGGCCTCGCGCCTGACACAGCCGGGCAACAGTTGCCCAACTGTTGCAAGGCGTCGGTCTGCAGGGATCGTTTCTACGGAGGCTCCTGTCTCCACTAGCCATCCTGCTGCCTTTTCACTGGAGCGTCTCAAGGCGAGGCAGGCTGACTCTGCTGCGAGGGCCTCCTGCCCCTGTGCCCAGCTTGGCGTGTTGCCCAGGACAGGCCCCGGAAGGCGGGGTTGGCTCCTCTGCCGCTGTCGTAGCCTGCCTGTCCGAACTTCACTCCTTAAGGGCTTTCTTTTTCAGAAAACAAAAGTAACTAGAAAGGAGGTTGCTGCTTAGGCAGTGGTGCTATTTAAGAATCTCTGTAATGAAAAATTTCAAATATTTGCCTCGGTCTTGCTCACAGTTACTTGGGGGAAACCTAAGATGAGCACCGTGTGTGGCCAGACCTCAGGCCCTCAGAGCTTCGGAGTCAGCTGTTGGGTGAAAACTTCCACTCTTGTTCATTTGTGTCCTTGTCTCATACGTAGTTTCATTCACAAGACTCCCTGACACAGGCCCGTTATCGTGGGGCTGTTCACACCGGGAAGGCGGTTTTCTTTGGTAGCACAGACCTAACACATGCAGAAGGTCCTGGACTCTGAGCCGCACTCGGGCCCGTGAGTCCTGCCCTCGGGGCCTCCGTTCTGCGCCCTCTGTCGGGGGGCAAGTCCCACGGCCTGGAGTCGCTGACCTGCCAGGCACCTCCTGTAGCTGCTTTTCTTCTCCACGTTCAAGGCGGTTCAGTCCTCGGACTTCTTTCCGGCCGGGCACCCATCAGCCAGACCGTTTCGGTTCGGGTTCAGGTTCCTGCCTTTGTCCAGGTGGAAGGGGCTGCGCCGTTCGCCGCGGCAACCATGCGGCACGTGTCGGCGGCCTCTGCGCTTTTCCTTCCCGGCGAGGCTTGTGAGCTCCTAACGGGGCGTCCCACAGGGGTGAGGTGGAGTAAGATGTCTTCGCCCCTGAGTCCGGGGCCACCTCCTGGGCCGAGCCTGGGCCCGAGGTGCGGTTGGAAGGCGTCCGCTTTGCAGCAGTCGGGGAGAACGGGCCCAGCTGCTCTCCCCAGGTCCTGCCCGTGTCCTCCTGAGCCTCCCGTGTGGCGTGGGCGGGCGCTGGCGGGCTTGGGTAGATCCCTGAGAGCTGTTTGGAAGCTTTGGTGTGCGCGCCTCGGACTGGACGGGCCTCTTTCTTCAGCAGCGTTTGGAACAGGCCCCAAGTGGAGCCCGCGTTAGGCTGGGCCCAGCCCTCCTCTGGCCTGCAGTGCGCCAGGTGCTGGGCACAGGCGGACACTGCTCTTCTGCCCGGGGTCTGGGATGGGGCAGGCAGGAGGTGATGGGCGCACAGCGAGCACAGAGCACGAAGACTGTGCTGACAGAAGGGTCCAGAGAGGGGCCTGGTGGGCAGCCCTAGCCCTCCGTGGGGACCTCCACACAGCAAGGTGGCGCTGACTCACAGGAGCCTGGCAGAGGGGGTAGCACGGACACAGGTGAGACTGGTTAGTGGAGCAGAATCTCGGTGTGAGCAGAGCATCGTTTGGGGAGGGCGCAGTGGGACGGGGCTGGAGATACCGGCAGAGCAGCCAGCCTCAGGGGCTCCTCGTCCTCAGTAGGCCACTCCGAGTCTACAGGGAAGGAAAACAAGACATTCCTGTTTTAGAGCCAGCGGCCTGTCTGCAGAGGGGAGTCAGAGGGGCAAGACCAGGTGCCTGAGAAACTGCTTTATAGTTCAGGTGAGCGAAAAATGAATTTGCTTAAATCTACATATGTTAATGTCACCTTGTCTCAGATCTTATGCCTGCTGGAAAAGTTGGAGGCCATCCGAAGAGAGCCGGGGTCCCAGAAGAGGTGAGTCGTTCCTCGCCCACACGGCGCTTGTAATTAAGCAAAGACATTTATCCTGCTGGTAGTTACCGTTCTGAGCTTTTCTGTACCGCGGGCCTTGAGTCCTGCTCTGCAGGAAGCACCGAGGTTCTAGCACGTGCCCTGTGATTTCGAGTGGAAATACTTGTGGCACAGATTGAAAAGGAAATCAGAGGATCAGGGTTCGCTGAGCAGCTGCAGAAATGTTGGAAAGTCGAGTAGCATCTAAGGAAAGGCAGGGGGAGCAGATGCACGAGAGGGCACGCGCGTGGGCAGGGCGCCAGGAGCGTTCAGCTGGGTGAAGGGCGTGGCGGTTTGCTCTGCCGCTTGCCCCACCTTTCATGCAGGTTACACGCCTGCATCTGTTTGTGTGAGACACCAGGACCTAAAACCTTTAAGCTGAATAACACACAGGGTGGAGGGGAGGGCGGGAGCGGGGCAGAGAAACCCCGGCAGCTTGTTCTGGCCTGCATCACTGGCTGCGGGTCCACAGAACTCCTTTGGATGAGCCCCACGCCCCAGGCGGTAGGAGGCCGCCCTCGTGGTTTCAGTGTCTCCCCCCCTTTGTTCAGAGGTCGCTCAGCACAAGATTAGTCACAGGCTGGACCTGGAAACAAGGGGGCATTGGGCTCTCACAGCGCCCAGGTGTGTGTCTTTGCTCCTTGGTAAAACAGGCCATTTTAATGATGGACTCTGAGCACAGTGGGGGGTCATTAGCGCCCCCCGCAGGTGAGTTTGTTCAACCTGCCGGCGTGTTTCTCCCTCCGCAGTGTCATCGTCTCTCAGTGGACCAGCATGCTCAAGGTCGTGGCCTGGCACCTCAAGAGGCACGGGCTGACCCACAGCACCATCGACGGCTCCGTGAGCTCCAAGCAGAGGATGGACTTGGTGGAGGCCTTTAACACCTCCAGACACCCTCAGGTATGCACTGGTCGCCTCGGCGCTGGGTAATTAAGAGCCAAGTGTTCCCGGTTACACAGAGAGCATCAGCACAGGCAGCTCCGCTTAAACACAATCAGCGTCTTGCTGCCGCCAGATGTCTGTGGCTGGTTCACCTGCGGCCACTCTAATGAGCAGGGGCCACGGGGACGGCAGAGCAGAGCAGGGTAGGGTCAGGGCGCCTCTGAGGGGGCAGGTCTTGAAGGTAGGTGGATGCCCAGGAAAGAGGAGGGAAGGGAAAGAATCCAGGCTCCGACTCTGGGCGCTAAGAACGTGGAACCCTCTCGGCGACCGATAGGAGATCTGTGGGCTGAGGGGGGCTCGGCTCAGCCTGATGGACCCGACAGGGTCTGGCTCTCAGAGAGACCCCTGACTGGCCACCCGCCCGCTCTTGTCACCCTTGCATTTTGGCAGGCACACAGTTGTCTGAGACTAAGTCACTGGGAGAGGGAAGGATGAACTTGAAGGCGAGGCACGGGGGACGGCATCGCGCCGCTTCGGAAACAGCACGTTTATGACAGCGGGGTGCGGGGCGCGGGGCTTTGGGCTTCGTGCTGACCGTGGGCTTGAACCTGAGCCAGACGGAGAGGCGCGCACGGGCCCCGTGCAGAGGTGACGCTGTGCCTCCTTTTGAAGGTCATGCTGGTCTCCCTCACCGCCGGAGGCGTCGGCCTGAACCTGACCGGAGGGAACCATCTCTTTCTCATGGACATGCACTGGTAACGGTCACCCTCTCCAGCCGCCCAGCGCAGTGGGGAGGCCAGCGGGCCGGCGGGCTGCAGCACGTGTGTGCGTGTGGTTGCGCACATGCCTGTGCACACGTGTGTAGGTCCAGATCAGGGCAGGGCGCTGCTTGACAGCCCGAAGTCCTCAGCAAGGCAGGCTTGGAACGATTCCTTGAAATAGTCTGTTCACTTGATTGTTAATCGAACGTGTGTCTCCATGGAAACTGGGCAAAAGGCTTTTCCTCATGGCCGAGAGCGGTCTCACTCAGTTTCACTTCTTCAGAATACCTCATTTCAGACGTATTTGCAGACATTCAAGGAAATCTCAACCCTGGAGAAGAGGGATGGGCGGTACACCGAAGGGACAGGGGAGGGGCTGCCAATTAAATCAGAAACACATTTAACACCAGCGCCTGGACGCCCTGCCTGCCGACCCCGGAAGCAGCCCTGAGTGTGGGTGTGGCTGGGAGAGTGTCAGAGCTAGAACCAGGTTTTGGTTTTCCAGTTCTGTCCATCTGACATTGCTGGGAACTGTCACCTGGCCACGTCTCCAGGCGGCCCAGATTGGCACAAAGAGACCACCCACTACTGCCTTCCGGGAGAGCGTGTTTAGGTTTTATTTGGATGCCCTTAGACATGTGAGGGAGGGAGGGAAGTAGACACAATTACACCTTTTCGGGATGGAGAAAAGTTAACCTGGGACTTTTTTTTTTTAAGATGTCCTTATTTATGCACACAAGAACTGGGGTACGGGCCAGAGGCGTGGAGAGGTGAGAGGACTCACCAGAGACAGAGTGGGGAGCAGAGCAGGCAGATTGACTGAAATCCACTGCTGAGGGGAGCAGCGGGAATGCAGGCGAGGTCTGCTGCGCCATGGGGGTCCCCTCCCTGGCTGGGCATCGAACTTATGCTGCAGTGGCTGCGGATGCATCATAGTGCAGTGCTTAACCCTTTGTGCCACCAGGGAGGCCCATACCCAGGATTTTGAAGAGAGAAGATGAACCAGTAGTTTGGAGTTCAGAATGAGAACTATTAAGAAGGAACAGATTATGTCTCCTGCTGGAAACAGAACATGGAAGTAGAAGATAGTCCTAGAGGTCACTAGCCCACCCTTGCATTTCCCGGCAGCCATCTGAAGCCAGGAGGGCGGGCCAGGTGCTGGGCCTCGGTCAGCCAGCTCACTGGTCATGGCTTCAAGCCGGTTTCCCTGCCTTACTGACAATTGTCTACTGATGATGGTGCTGAGAGCTGTTAGAATAACCTGAGCCTAGTCTCCTGGGAGGGCAGAAGATCATCCAGGCCTTCCTGAGTCCCATTACAACCTAGGACAGTGCCTTTCTAACTTCGTGTAATCACCCTAGGGGAGAGAGTAACTATTGTAGGCTTTACAGCCTACAGAGGGCATGTAGGTCCCAGAAACTCTTCATCGTGGGTTGTTTTCGTTCCTCCAACCCTTTAAAAGTGTGACGCCTTCGTTAACGTGGAACTGCCGGCGGTGTTCCACCGCCCAGAGGCCTACAGAAACAGGCTGCGGACGGGTTTGCCCGGGGGAATTGCCCACCCTGGCCTAGGAGGTCAGCACCTTTCAGCCTTTTTGCCTGTCTTGTAACAGGAATCCATCACTTGAAGACCAGGCTTGTGACCGGATTTACCGCTTAGGGCAGGAGAAAGACGTCTTCATACACAGGTAGGCGGTGGTCTCCTGGCCCAGGCCCCCCCCCAAGTCTTGCTTTCACGCCAGGCTCTCTTTGGGTGTTGTATTTATTTATTTACTTGTATTTATCACACAAGAGCCGGGCACAGGCCATAGACGCAGAGGGTGAGAGGACTCACCAGAGACAGAGCGGGGAGCAGAACAGGCAGATGGACTGAAACACACTGCTGAGGGGAGCAGCGGGCCAGGCAAGAGAGGTCTGCTGCGCCATGTGGGTCCCCTCCCTGGCTGGGGACTGAACTCGCACTGCAGTGGCTGCGGAAGGCCCGCAGTGCGCCGCTCAGCCCCTTGCACTGCCAGGGAGGCCCTCTCTGGGTGTTTTAGAAGAATGTGAAGTGTGGGTCTGACACGCTCCCAGTCAGGAAGGGAACTTGAGCAACTTGGGGGTGGCCCTGGAGTTGCTGCAGAAGAACAAGCCCATGTAAACGATGAGCCGTTTCCAGCCAGAAAGGTCCATGAACAGACCTTGCTTTCTGTCTTTTGCTTTTAACCTGTGTTTTGATGTCACGTGGGGCATATAGAGGAGAGCCTAAGGAGTCTTTCAAGAGTAGCACCAAAACATTCCCCTAGTTCTTTTATTGCAAGAATAATGCCAGAAGCTGATCCTCGTGCACTCTTTTTGTGCAAACTTTGTTCTGCGCCACATGAGGGGAAGCCGCCGGCGTGATGCTCCTCTCCCCAGCTGCTGCGGGGCACGTTCCCTGAACAGGACTCACGCAGCCGCCATCACCCGGCCAGCCGGGCTAGTTTGCTTTGACGCTGTTTCCTGACCTGTGGGTCTGTCTCCAATTTGCCCCTCACCCCCGGGTGTCCTTCCAGCGGGAGAACCCCAGCTCTGTGTGGCGCGAGCTGTCGTGACTGTCTCCTTTAATCTGGAACAATGCTCGAGCCCGTCTTTGTGTCCATGACATTGACAGTTCTGAAGGGCACGAGCCAGCGGTTTGTGTTCCTCTGTGCGACCCTCGTCTTTTTAAAGACCTACCTCACTGCTGCCGTCCACCTGAGAGAACCCCTTTCTTCTTCCTTTTCATGGCCAGGTTTCCTGAAGAATCAGAATCTCTGTCTTACTGCTTGTCTCCCCTTCCTTCCTCAGCTTTTGCAAAGTGATTTTCTTCTTACTCCATCGAAACTGCTCTCATTAAGAAGCAAGCACCTGTCAGTTCCAAAATTGGCCAAATGCAGTAATTGTGTTTGTCTTCTTGTCTCTGGCTCTCCGCTCACTCTGTGTACATCTCCCATAATCATCTTTTCTGCTCCAGTAAGTCTACGATCTGTGTTGTTAGTTCCACTATCTTCTAAACTCCAGACCCAGATATCCAAATCTCCGCTAAATATCAAGCTGAGTGTCTCATATGCACCCATCATTCATGCATTCAGGCATTCATTCATTCATTCATTCATGCACACAGCTCGTTAAGCTCTTGACTCTAACCCTGTTGAGCACGGAAGGTGGCGAGTGCAAATCCATGTTCCAGGCACCCAAAATGTCACAAACTGAAATTCTTCCTTCCTCCCATCTCGTCTCACTCTTCTTTCTGAATTTCTTGTCTTTGTGAGTGGTGCCACTATTTGTCTGCCCACAACCAGAAACTAGACTTCCTTCTTTCTCACTTTTCACAAGTCAGGTTCTTTCGTTTTGTTTTCTAAGTGTTTCACATAAGCATCCCTTCTTTCCTTTCTCCACTACCATGTGCCACTTTCAGATTTAACCTCCTTACAACAATATGTAAAACCACTCGCGATCTGGCCTCCACCAGCCGTTGAGCTGCCGTGACCCTACAACACGATGGAGACCCCTTGACTTTTGCCTTGTCCAAACTGGCCGGTGTGATCTTCCTCCAACAGACCTCGACTTGACACACATTCCCTGGGGTGCCCTTCCCCCGTGCCATCTGGCAAACCCTTCCTCATCCTACAAGCCACACACTAAGAGTTAACTCTTCCATGGAACCTTTGGGAATAGGGACGAGGGTATCTGAATAGAGAGGAGTACCTCTACATACCCCAAACATTTCTTTCTCTCCGTTGGCACACTGGACTCGTTTCCATTCTAGCACTTACTGTGTTGTCATTATTTATTATCATCTGTCTCATGTTCTTTTTGAGGGCAGGACTTTATCATCTCTCCAGCCCCTCTCCAGCCCCACACCCAGAGTAGCAGGTGGCATGTGGCGAATGCTTACTCAACACTTGTTGAGTGGCTGTGTGACAACAGTGGTGTGTCATTATTTTGGAAAACCTGTTTTCAGTGCGAATCAGAGAAGAAATAGGACACTGTGCCCTGAAGCCATCACACCTGTAGTAGCAGACACTTGATAGCCTTTGGGTCTTCTGACTGTAAGGTGCAGTTTTTTGATTATGCCTTCTGGATCTCTTTAACAACTTTGGCCTTTCTCACGTACCTTGGTTTCAGAAAGAAATGAAATGAAATGTCATTTTTAACAGACATACATTTAGTCGCGGTTATTTGGATCTCCTGAACACAGGTTCTTAGCCAAACCTAAGAATAGGAAGGAAGAAATCGCATTTAAAACTAAAGCATAAGTAGATCTGCTTGCTTTGGGTTTTTGACCGTTTGCTTGTCTGTTCTTTTAGATTTGTCTGTAAGGGGACAGTGGAAGAGAAGATCTTGGCGCTCCAAGAGAAAAAGAAAAACTTGGCCAGGCAGGTGCTGTCGGGCTCCGGAGACTCTGTCACCAAGCTCTCCTTGGAGGACTACAGAGTCCTCTTTGACATCTAGCCGCCTCTGCGCAGGACTCAGCAACGGCCGCCGCTGCTGGTTTCCAGCAGGCTCTTGCGCAGCCATGTACCGTGGTCTTTTGAGCTCCCCTTTGCACTCCATGTCACCCCCAGCCTTATGTTTTATCCCCAGAATAAGGGAGGGGTCAGCTGGTAACCAGCTGGCTGATCAGTTATCATGATAGTAATTTGATCATGATCACCATATTAATGAGTGACTAGAACCAATAAATGGAGTCAGATAAAAGAAAGTGCTTTAGAGCTGGGTGGTTTTGGAGGACAGCTCTGGGAGAGGTGTCCTTGGGCGAAACGAGGAGCTCACGACCGCCTGTGCCTTTCCCTCGGCTGATGGGGGGCCAGTGTTACTGCTCCCGACACAGGCTCCATCCCCGTCGCCATCTCTTGCCAGTGAGATGCTCCTGTAAGCATCTCTTAGGGGCTGAGCAGAGAGTGGACCCCTGTGGGCATTGCTCTCCTTGTCTCATTCCAGGAGGTCCGAGGGATGGGGGAGGGGGCACTTAGTTTCTGTTGTGCCATTGCGTAATAGTGGCTCATTTATTTTTGGATTATTGTATCACACAGTGGTGTATTCTGCTGCTATACACATAGTATTTGTATCATGTCGTTTAATGCTTTGTCATTTTTACAAATACAGTATTTTGAGCACTTAGTATCATTGTTTCATTTAGCATTTAATTTTTACCATCAGTGGCATCACTTGGTATTTATAGTATCATTGGGACAATCTAATAAATACATATTTGACAAAACAGTAGCGCTAATGCCGTGTGTGCACCATACCATGTTCTTCTTCTTGGGCAACTTCTCCAGTCTTCACTGGCTACCTTAGTCCACGTCGCTGGGTTCTAGGTGATTGAATGTGGAGAGAAGTGATGTATAATAAGTCATTTCTTGGCTCTCCTCTCAAACTTTGCTAATGGTTCATTTTTTATCTCTAGCTAGCTATCTGTATGTATGTATGTATTCTTTTTTGCATCATTGTTCATTTTTGTACAGTGTTTACTTTCTCCTCTCAGGTATAGTCCCTGTAAAATTCCCACCACCAACCACCTTCCCCCTCCCCGTGTCCCATCACCATAGTCCCCTGTGCTCTTCCCTCCCGTTTTAACCCCTCTGCTCCCATCCCTTGCAAAATGTCTCTGATTTATAGTTGCCTACTAGTTTTGTTTTTTTACTTATTATTGTTGTTATTTTTTTTCCTTATCCCTTATTTGGTTCCCCTATACTCCTCCTATTAGTGAAACTACCTGGTATTTTTCTTTTTCCTTCTGGCTTCTTTCATTGAGCACAATGCCTTCCAGCTCCATCCATGTTGCTGCGAATGGCATGAGTTCATCTTTTTGATGGCTGAATAGTATTCCACCAGTGGTTCTTTATGTTGCTGCTTCCTCATTAGCCCACTGGATGCACTGGAACTGATGGAAGGGAAATGTGAAGTCACTAGGTCAGGGATTCTTAACTAGGAGCATGGGCCCTTCTGGTCAACCAGTAAGCCGCTGTTCTGAGTGCCCGGGGGCCAGTCCTCCCGAGTGTGCCTCTTCACCTGCTTTGGACTGTGACATGATCAAGAAATAATGTTCTGAGATGTGGGGCATTGTTTATAGCCGTTTGTACCTTGATTAATACAAACTCTTGGGACTCTTATACTTTGGGAAAACATTTCTGCTTCCCCATAGCAGTCTTTTCCAAAGCACTTATTCTGTCAGTTTCTAGGCAAAAGCGTTGTAGTTCTTCCTGGATAGAACAATTTTCCTCCTGAGTGAGGACTGGAAGGCCAAGCCCGTGTCAGCTCAGCCACAGTGTGGGCTGGAGCCCGTTCACGCCAGGGGCCCTCTGAGGACAGGTCCGTAGGCTACGGTGTTAAGGCCGTCATCTGGCGGGAAGAGCTCTGCTATCAAACTGACTGCTAGTTCCGGGCTCCCGTGTGCTGGGAGTGTAGCCTTGGGGAAATCTCTGACTTCTCCATACTCTGCTTTCCCCACTTAAAAGGCATCTTGCTTTCAGAACTCGGCAACAGGGAGGCTCCTGATAAAATTAGGAAATGAAAAATGACCCCTTGAGAATTAAGTTATGAGGTCAGCTCACCAGGGCACAGGTAGACTCAGGTAGGAGGCCACTCCCTGGCCAGCAAAATATGCCATTTGTGGATTAGCTGATGCTTGGCTCGTTGCCGGTTCCCTGCGCGCCGGCTCCTGTGTGAGAAGTGCGGCTTAGCATAGATCTCATGCTGCTCCCTGGAAATCTGCGAACGATTGCGCACCACCCGTTTGAGCAGACAGCTTGTTCACGCCAGCCCGAGGCACGAAGGTGAACAGCCGCTGTCTGCTCCAAGCACCGTGGAGAAAGGGCGTTAACTGTGAGCCTCAAGCATCTTTGCTTTTAACTTGAAAATGGGTGCAGGGATTGTAACCGAAAATCCTCAGCTCTTCGGAGGCCTTTGAGGAGTATAATCTCTACGGTCACGTCTGGGATCTAGTGCGCCTTGTTCTGACTCTAAGCAGGGCACTGGTCACGTCTCGGATGCGTGTTTCTGGAATAGTGACTGGCGAGGCCAGGTAGATGCAGGGAAGTTGCAACTGCTGCCATAACCGATGAAGCACACCAGATGCGCATCCGGGGATTCTAGTCCTGGGCTGGGAGGTTCTCGGGAATTAGCTTAAGGAGCATCCTGAGGTTTATCTCAAGCTCATGTTTATTTTAATTACTGTTGAGTCACTTTCTGGGGTGGGTACCGGGCGGGCCTCAGGCACCCCCTCACAGGCGCCGGCTCCCCGCCGAGTGTGACAGGCACCGCCCCGTGAGCCCGGCCGGGGCCCACGGCCTGCCCATCAGTATTCCTGGCCTTTCGTGGGTTTTTGTTTTTTCTAATCTGCCTTCCTAACTCACTGGAGTTGGACAAGGATGAAGGATGAAGGTGGAAAGTCCTCTATAAGCTCTGAAGCACCATACAATTTCCAGAATCATTGCTCTGGGGCCAGGACTGGGGACGTGAGAGTGAAACAGCAGCCCAGGCGCGGCTGCAAAGACCAGATGGTGAACATCTGTTACCAAAGAGCTGCCTGCCTTCCTGAGACCAAATGTGCAAATGCAAAGGTATTTCCTCTGCAACCGAACTGCCTTTGTGAAAGTTTATATAGCTGGACTTTTCTTTTGCTGTGCTGGTCACAGACGGGCTTTGGGCCTGCGTGGAGGAGGGTGCCATTTCTGCAGTGGAGGGTGCGGTTTTAAATGGCTGTCTGCGCGTGTGGGCTGTTTCCGCCTTCTGTGTCTGCTGCGTGATGTGGTTCCAGCAGGGCCCAAAGGAGAAGCCAGAGTCTCCTGCGCTCAGTGTGGCCGTCCAGGCTGTCGGAGATCTCGTGTCTGCCATATCACCTGGAGAAGCGCGGGTTTTCAAAGTGGGACATTGTCCGGTTGGTTGCGGAGCATCTAGCCCTAGGAAAAGGCATAAAACTTAGAGCGCGTACCTGCGGACGCCAAGGGGATCCCATTAACGACTTAGAAGTCCTGGTCACATAACCTACATTACCATGTTTTCATAAAGGCAATCAGGGTAAGTCATGCTACCAGAAAAACCCAGGAGTCAGCCGCTAGGGGTCAAGATGGAAATGAAAGAGCCAGCAAGCCCGTGGAGGGGATCCGGAGCAGGGCCGCACGTGTCTGCTAAATTGAGTCCTTTTGACCCAGAATCCTTGGCTAGACTTGAGTGTACACAGAGATGATGTATGAGAGGAAGGTTCAGGGGGATGCTTTTATTGCTTAATTATTCACACATTAATTCAAAAGTAAACATGAATATGCCAGGCGCCTGAGTAAGGGCAGACAAAACCGCAGCAGATCCTGTTCTCCCGAGGCTGACAGTCTAGTGGGGCCCAGACGATGCTCACGCCAGCCCGCATGGCTGCGAGGTGGTGCTGGTGACAGAGAGGCCGCGGGGCTGGGAGGCGACCTGGCGAGGAGGACTGAGGATGTGAAGGAGGAGCTGGATTGATACGTGGGTGTTAACAAAGCAACAAACAAAATGCCTCTTCCTATACTCTGACTTTAATGACCATTCAGTTCCCCCAGCCGCCTCTGAACGAGACCAGCTCACACGCAGGTCTGCATCCTCTGCACTGAAGCGAAGCCACTCGGTTTCAGAGATTCGGGCCCAGGGCCTACGGGTACAGGTGCGTGTTTTTATCCAAGGCAGCGAGTGTTTATCCCGTTACCTCCCAGAGGACGGAGGCTCTCACCGTGGCTCCTTTCTCTTCCCTGCCACACCACATCACGGCGCTGCATCTTGGTGACGCTCCAGCACGCACAGCTCAAAGGTGATTTCTGGAGCACTTTGTTACCGTGGGGACAATCTCTAAGTCCTTGGACTTTTTTCCTTACCTTGGAGCCTTGGACTCTGTAGAGCACTTTCTGTGCCAGGTTGTCCAGCAGGCAGGGCCACTGAATTAAATTGGGTTTAGACTCCACTGTAGTGCAGGCCAAGGATTAGCGCCCCCCTGCCCCTCCCCTGTACCAGCTTTCTCGGCATTTGTGATGGGACTGTTGTCATCAGTATCACTTAAAGGCTAGGAGCTGGCAGATGCCAGAACCTAGGCGTCTCGTCGAAATTTTCTGTTTCAATATAATTTTATCTACAGTAGTTACCCAGTCACTGAAGCCTGAGATACCGAGATGATACTTTTCATCCTTGGTTCTGAGCTCTGATTCATTAAAAGACACAGGGCGGGGTGGCAGGTGATGAAATACAACACGCTGCTTCAGGGCAAGCAATTCCCTGGATGTCTGAGGTAACTGGAAAGTGCAGGGCTGGTCCCTGAGGTGCGTGTGCTTTTTCTCACGGGTTTGAAAGAAGCCCAGGATTTTTTCTAAGTGGTATTTCATTAAATGGACCTTGAGGAAAGGAGATTGTGGCTTGTAGAAACATAACAAGGAAACACAAAGTAAAAACTCTACCAATTAGATCTTATTCATTTGACAAAATACTGATGACTCCTCTACTGTATGCAGCATGGTTAACGTCAGTCCCCTGCCTTCACAGAGTTTACAGTCTATGGAATGTGTTCGGTGGTGGTGAAGCTGGTGAGGGCGGCATGGCGTCCTGTGGTGGGGAGTTGCTGTCTTTTTTTTAAGATTGATTTATTTATGTGTAGAAGAACTGGGGTACAGGCCAAAGGTGTGAGGGGTAGTGAGGGAAGGAGACGTGGTTGGGGGGGAAATCAGAGAGAGTGGGGAGCAGAACAGGTGGATCGACTGACACACACTGCTGAGGGGAGCAGCAGGGAGACAGGAGAGGTCTGTTGTGCCATG
Organism: Galemys pyrenaicus; assembly: GCA_019455555.1. Classification (NCBI taxonomy): domain Eukaryota; kingdom Metazoa; phylum Chordata; class Mammalia; order Eulipotyphla; family Talpidae; genus Galemys; species Galemys pyrenaicus. The sequence continues at coordinate 2,780,076 of JAGFMF010011645.1, read as the reverse complement.
TGGGTCCACTCCCTGGCTGGGGATCGAACTCGTGCTGCAGTGGCTGGCGATAACTTGATAGCGCTGAGACTTAATCCGTGCGCCACCAGGGAGGCCCGGGAGTTGCTATCTTTCGCAGGTCGCTGGACCATGCCACAGGATGCTTGAACAGGTGCAAAAGCCTGAGCGTTTCGGTAGCTGTCTGCGAGGGAGCACTCTGGGTGGAGGGACAGTGACTGGGAAGGTCCCAAGACAGTGCCGCAGAGTTTGAGGAGCCCCAGGTGGACACATTTTGGTGGTGTAGCGGTGGAGGCGGGTGGGTAGGGACGGAGACAAGAGCAGGGACCCAGGTCCAGCAGGGCTTACGTGCGCCCATAAAAACCGGCTGTTCTGGGTCCATGGGACATCACTGGAGGCTGCTGGCAGGAGACTGGCGTGACCTGGCATTGTTCTAGCCCCGACTGTTGGGTGGAGAATAAACCGTGGGATAGACGGACTCCGAGAAGGCAGAACTCCCTGAGATGTGTCGGTCTCTTCTGCCAAGGCAGCGGCAGGGCGGGTGGAGAGGGGTGCTCAGCAGGTGTGTCCTGGAGGGATGGCTGGCAAGGTTCTCAGGTGGGATGTGGTACCTGTGAGGGGAGTCTAGGACGCCCCCAGCCTACAGGCTCCACCCCCTCAGGGAGGGGCTTGGGCTTGAAGGAGAGGACCAAGATTGCAGGAGAAACTGGTGCAGGTAGGCAGGCCAGCAGTGAGCACTGGGCATGGAGTTCTGTTTGGGAACGTCAGAGTTAGAGTCTACCCACAAGCGAGACCGAGATGATGCCGGGGTGTGGCTGGCTGTGGCTGAGAACACGAGAACTGGTCGCAGGTTTTAGAAGTTTGAAGTTTGGTGCTGACATCTTTAAGGATGAGAGGGGGTGTTCTGGGGCTCTGTCCATGGCTGGGTCACGGAGGGCAGCGAGCTGTAGGGGGCGAGCTTCGGGCCTGGCCATGTTTGGAAGAGGAGGGAGAACGCTTGCGAACAAGACTCCCAGCGTCACCCCGTCAGCGCCTGGGACTGGCCGGTTCTGTCTTGCAGGAAGCTGCCCCGACTGAGCAGATCTCCTACCGGCCGGCACCAAATACACAGACCCTGCCCTGCTGCGGGGATGGGGGTGTCTCCCCAACATTAGCAGACTTCTTGGGGGCAGAATCACCGCTGGTTGATCTCAGGCGGCAGTGAGGAGCCGACAGGACATCTACCTATGCTGGAGCCAAGGGTTAATAAGACGACGTGCGAAGAGCTAGTACTTTGGGAGGGTTGAGGGGAAACTTTCTAAGATGGAAACACAGTGAGTCTCTCAGATGTGAGCTACACGCCAGCCACGAATACCCCGCGTCTTGAGGAGAAATTGTATTCATGACGGCCTGACAGTCGTTGATTGTTTCGTGTAATTACTTCCTTTGCCTGGCCCAATTCACCACCCAAATGAGTGACCCACTTCTGAACGACTCTTACAATGCAGACTTCGAGAACTACGTTTAATATATGCTGAGTTCTTGCCATCTAAGAAATCAAGCCTAAGAAGAACACACAAAATGCACACAGGGAAGACGCGGGCTGAGCCGCCAGCGCTGTCCCTCTCCCAAAAGTCCCTCTGACTAGAGCTAAGCAGGCGCATCCCAGGAGCGCAGCTGCCGGGTCACGTCCTAAGCACGTAAGCCAGTGAGCACGCTTCCCCACGAGCGCGAGGGCCGAGATGGAGCCAGAGGTGCCACGGCCACCGGGCAGGGCAGAACTGCGGAGCACGGCTGTTTCAACACGCCTGCTGTGTGCCCTTGACCTGGGAGTAATCCTGGAGGCGCTGGGGCCGGGAGATGAACATGGTGTGGGGAGGGGCCGGGGAGAGGGTGGAGACTTCCACCTAAACAGCCAGGTGACATCCACTTAAAGTGCTGACGAAAAGTGGTATGACATGCAGAGGTTCTGTTCTGAGGGAGATATCTGAACAGGCAGCTCAGGGAGAACTAAAAGTCAGACGCCAAAGAGCGAGGATCTAAACCCCTCCCGTGGCCTCTGCCTCTACGCCGGACAGCGCAGAAGGTCCCTCCCTGGCGAGAGCTGCCGGCTCACTGCCGGGCAGCGTGCTGGGCCTCGCGCTCAGCCACCGGCACCTGGGTCCGCGGGTGACACAGAAATGCACCTGAGCGCGCGAGTACAGGATAGGCACTTTGTTTTTGGTTCTCTCCGTCTTCAGAATCTGTCACTGTCGGGGTCCCCTGGTCCGGCTGCGGCTTCCACGGGCCAGGCCGGACCACGTCACAAGGCCACGGTTCTGAGCAGACTTCTCGCGGCGCCCTGCCCCCCGCTCCACGTGCACTCCGACTTCTCTGTGAACTTCCCGCAGCACGACCAGTGCGGACGCCCCGGGTGGCCTTTGTGTCCGTGGCCACAGCCGAGGTAGCCACCTGCATGGCACGAAGTGGAGAAAGAAAAGCAGCCGTTAGCGGGAGCCCAGACCCCAGAGGTGAAAGCCCCTGGCGACACGCACTCCGGGAAGAGAAGCAGCTAACTAGGCCCCAGCGGGGGGGCAAGGGCTCCGGCGCCCCCAGCCCGGAGGCTGCCGGGATGGTGGTCAGCACAGGCGCGCTGGGCCCTGAGAAGGTCCTTGCCGTCTCTGCGAGCTCCAGGGGACAAAGCGGTTTGGACATAACTGGGAAAGCTGAGACGAAAGAGAAGGGCGGAGTGCTGTATGAGAGGATACAGAAGCACCGCAAGGGCCACCATGAGAGTGATGACAGGGTGAGATAATGAGCCCTCTGGCCTGACCTGACCGCCCCAAGAAAGGAGCCGGAGCTGCTCACTGACTTCGCCCTCCGTCCCCCTGCCTGGTCCTCTCCGCGCTTCAGGCTTTCAAGGAGCAGGCTGGCCAACAGCCTGCCGTGCCCAGCTTGCTGGCGAGGGCACAGCCTGAAGCCGGGCGCCCACGAAGCCCAGGGCGCATCGGGCGGCGCTCGGTACCAGAACTAAGAACTCCGAACTTCGAAGCGTCCGCCTGCATTCTCAGAACAAAGAAGCTCCACCAAGTTTTAGAGCCGGGCAGATTTACAGCGCAGACCACCGCTCCGAGGGACCAGCCGCAGTCCGCGTTCCCGACACCGCGGGCGGCAGGAGCGGACCCCTCTCGGGAGAAGGGGCCCAGGAGACGACCTCCCCGGCACGGAGCCTCACCTGGCATGGTGCCCCCACAGGCGCAGCGCGCGGTCTTCTGGCCTCCGCTGGAGCAGAACGTGCAGCAGTGGAACACGCCCGGGTGCGGGCGGTGCCGCTTCCTCACGGTCACGGTGAACGGCGAGCCCTGCGGCAGTCAGACCCAGAGCGCAGGACCTTCAGCCTGCGTCCGGCCTTGGGGACCGTCTCCACACCCCAGGGCCGCAGGGCGCGGGGCGGGGAGGAGCACGGGGAAGCCTGTGCCGGACGCACTCACCTGCACGTGCTGTTCTTTGACGCAGACCAGCACCGTGTACACGCCGGGGTCCTTGGGGGTGTAGGAGACGTAGTACGTGCCGTCCTTGTTGTCATGGACCGTTGTTCTGACCGGACTGCGTGGACACGAAAGTTCAGAATGAACACTCACATCAGCCCCTTCAGCTGCCCGTTAGTCCACGATGTAAGTTCTCAGCAGGCCCCCGAGCAGGATGCTTCATGCTTCTCCACGCGTCAGAATTAACCTCACAGCAGGAGGGACGCAACACAGGCACAGTCTAGTCTGACTTCAGATGCCTCCCTGAGGGCGGCAACGGCTTCTTGGCCCTCCTGCCCTCTGCCCGCCCCCCTCCAGTCCTGCCGCCCACACAGTGCTTCCCGCACAACTGAGTGGAAAGCGGTGCTGCATTCTGGACACCATCCGGTGTAACAGAGTATTTTTCAGTCCGTTCAAAGTTGGGGATGAAGACAAGCTGAAAGTCGGACCTTTGGGAGAACTGCGCATGGGCACAAAGGCCATGAGAACACAGCGGGCCCAGCTGGCCACATCACACACTGTACGTGGCCAGGGCAGTGCCTCCGCACGCTGATGAAGACAAGCTGAAAGTCGGACCTTTGGGAGAACTGCGCATGGGCACAAAGGCCATGAGAACACAGCGGGCCCAGCTGGCCACATCACACACTGTACATGGCCAGGGCAGTGCCTCCGCACGCTCGTGAGCGACCCCGTCCCAGGGTCCCCACCGCTCAGCCCCAGGACGCCTGATTGCGCGTACAGACCTGTCTTTCTTATCTTTAGGGACCACTGTGACTTGAACGCTGTCTCCCCCCTTGCCCATGCTCTCTCCCGCTGCATCCTTGCAAAACAGGGTGAAGGAGGCTGTCTGCTTCTCCCGGGCTCGGTGGAGATCTGTAAAAGACAGACACCCAGTCCGCAACCCAAAGGCAACGGCAGCCTCGGATCAGACACCACCTTGCTTTTTCTCTCGAGAACAAAAGATCGTGCTTCCTGTTTACCATCATCACCCTGCTCCCTTTCTCTGCCTCTCCCGGCTCCGGAGCACACCTCTCGGGAGGCCTTCCTGTGAGCCTGGCTCTCTGAGCTGCTGCTCTTGGATCGCATGCAACTCTGGATCATAACTTCAGCCCTAAGGAAGCTTTGGAAACACTCAGGATTGACTTTAGGCATTCAGAGAAAAACCTGTAGACCTTGTGAAAGACTGGTAGCCCTAAAACCACTCCCTCCGCAGATCCCGCTGGAATGGCTGGGGTACAGCAGACTATAGTTGACGGGGTACGGTTTGGTTGCTTCCTATGGTGAGAACTACAGTGTTGTATCTTGTGCCAATATTTTGGGGGGAAATTCAGTAGCTGTAGCTCCTGGTACAGCAGCAGATGAAACAGGTTTCTTACCAGGTGTTCATAAACTACAGTGAGGTCTAAGAAGAGGCTTATAAAGGGTCTAAGTATCTCCTGAAATGGCATGTCCAAACCCGTGGGTGTATCTTTTGGGAGCAAAGATTCTCAAAGAGATCTACGCCCTCAAAACAAGAACTCCCATGCTAGGGCCAGGGTGTACCTAGGACGCTACCTTCCTGTCAGGCCTGACCTGGGAAATGGAAGCCTGAATGACACGCTTCCTGGAGACCACGAGACTGTGGTCGATGGGAATCATCGCTCCCTCTGCTAAGTGAAATGCTGCCATAGTCTTTTCAATGCTAACGACAGCGAACTAAAAGGGCACAGAAGAAAGTAAGCTATATCTTATCTTCCTCGCTCCTTGCAAGCCCTTCAGAACCTGTGATCTGTGACCTGGGCCTGCCATGCTCTGTCTTGCAGGTGGGATTTCGCCCTGTCCTGAAGTTTCTGCTGTTACCTCCTCTGGGCTCATCTGTTCTGTCATCTTGAAGAACAGCACGATCCTTGAGTTCCTTGGCAGTTACTCTCTCTCTCTCTCTCTATATATATATATATATATATATATAATTTTTTTATATATAATAAAAAAGGAGGGCTCATGCCTCCCCCCTGCACAGGGCATTAACACATCATGACCCAGACAAATCAGAAAGGAGACGGAGAGGCCACTATCCTTTAGACTGGTGATCCTCCCCTTGTCAGCAGGGAGCTCTCCCTGGCTGAAGGAAGCCCCTGGCTGGAAAGGCCACTGATCTCAGACCAACCCCTATGCGCTGCTCTCTCGGTGCCTCCGGGCAATGTCTCCCTACCTTCTCCTTGAAGGACGCACTTGGCTGGGTCGACCACTTTGGTGTTGATGGCCCCATAAACTTCGTAGCCTCTGCACCGGCCTGCTTTCTCCTGAGGAGAGAAGCAGATCTTATCGTTCGCTCCCGTCTGGGTGCTGTACTCAACCTTGTTCAGCTTCGTGAGCCGCTCCACCACCACCCCCTTGGTGATGAGGATCTCCAAGTCCGAGCCACTGGTCAGCAGGTGCTCAGTGAACTCCACTCCGGTCCGCATGTCTGCCAGCAGCTGCTCCAGCTGTGCCTTCTGCAGCTGCAGGGAGTTCTCCTTTTGGACCCGTATGCCTTCCAGCTGCTGCAGCAGCTTGTCCCGATGTTCCTCAATGGCCTTGATGTAGCCCTCGGAGAACGCGCGGACGTCAGCCGCCACGGCCTCCACTCGCTCCTGGAGGGCGCTGTTCGTGCCTTTGATCTGGGCCAGCGCATCCTCCAGGGCCTCCACGTGGGGCTGGGTGTCTCTGAGGAGCTCCCGCACGGCGTCCCCGTGCTTGTGGATGACGTTGCTGGTGAAGTCGTAGGGGTGCTCCCGGTGCTCGCCCACCACGCAGTCGCGACACACGGGCTGGTCGCAGAGCTCGCAGAACAGCCTGAGCTCCTCCGCGGGGTGAGCAGGGCACAGGATGGGCTTCCCAACCCGGCTGTAGCCTTTCAGATCTTTGAGGTCCACCATGGTGTGGTAAGTCGTTTTCTTCTGCCGCCTAAGAGCAGAGGCAGGAAGAGGCGGTTAGGGAACAACTCTAGCTGGGAGACAGGCCGGTGGTTACAAGAGCATGGCTCTGGCGCCAACAACTCTAAGTCAGTTGCTCGCTCTAACCTCCCCCGATTCCAGTCCCCCGGGGAGGGCCGTGGTGTAGCAGCAGTGACAGTGAGCTGTGGCTCCCTGGCTAGGGATGTGGCTCCATTCGCGTTACAGCTGAGCCCGAACTTTGCCCAGCGTTAACTCGGTAATTTAGACAAGACCCACAGCCTACTCTCACAAGCGAGAGGGACGAGCACGGTGCAAACCAGCACGGAAGAGAGAAACGGTGCCGGCCAGCACTGTGATAAGCCAGGCAACTGAAGAGCAGTTAGCTGGCCAGAGCAGGAACTCTTCCTCAGGACTTTGCTAAGGTTCTGGCAAAGCATTTCCTTCACTGTGCCTGTTACCCAAAGCAGCAAGCTAGAATTTTCCTCATTGAGAATTACAAACATTATTAGAAATGTTTCACTGAAGTCAGGTCAGTGACTCAAAGCTCTTTTAATTCCACTTTTCTGTGTAGCTCAAGAGATTCAGGGGATCCCTAAGAAATCACAGGGACTATTCCCAGTTCCCCTGTTAGCACTGTAGCAGCTTGAAACTTGTGTCTGTGCTGGCACCAGAAGAACGGCTGCAGAGAAAACAGGGTCAGCTGTTTAGCTGGCAGCAAGGCAGACAGAGACTATCACATAATCACCAGTGAAAATAGAAAGATTAAAGACTTCTAATTTGTTCTGCTGGTGAGGTCAGACAAGAACTGGAAGGCAGAACTTTAAAACAATTTTAAACTAATCCTAAAACCCTGGTCATTTTATATCTGATGACCCGGAGTAAGAGGGTAGAGACGGGGCAGAGGCTGTTCATGTGACAAACTGCCCCCCAAATGCCATAAGACATAACCTGAACCCCTGTTAGCACCAACCAGAGGAACCAACTCTAGCGTTTTGTACAAGGCATGGTCTGGGTGGGGCCCCAGCAGTCAGCCCTCCACAGAGAAGGCTGCAGGGATTAGCAGAAAGAGCACAGAATGCAATCAGAAGATCTGGATTTCAAATTCGGTTTTGTTACATACTTACCAGCTGGACCTTGGCAAATCATATAACATTGCTGAACTTCAGCCTCCTCAAATAAATAGGGGTGAAAACTGTGCCTGCTTTTGTTAAGTTGCAAGGATCAAATGAGATCAAGGGCAGAAGCTATGCTACTACATTCATTCTGTTTCTCCTGCACCCAGTACAATTATTCATATCCAGGTGGACTGACAAGCCAAAGAAAATGTGAATGTGCTTTGTAAACTGAAAGGGACTATGGCAAACCTTAGTTGCTATTACTATGGGTATTATATAAGCCTACACGCTGCTCTGAGTATTTGCTATTACACTGTATATTAAACACTGACCTTCCGTGGCATTTGAAAAAGCTTTTCCTTTCCATTTGCTCACCAAGGGATTTCCCGTCTTACACCTCTTTGTATTCCGCTCTTAAGCCACACCAGGTGGGGTAACCCATCTTTACCTATGAGCCTGGCAGCAGAAGTGGCAGAGATTGGCTTTGCAGGTCTGACACCTCTTCTCCACTTCCCTGTCGCTGCACAGGTCACACACCAGGCCCTGGCCTTCCCCACGCAGGCTCTCCAGCATCACATCATTCATGGCCAGGTGGTCTATGGTTAAAGCCTTCACTCCGCCCTTGGGCAGGTCCACCTGAGCATCACATACCGGACAGAGGATGCCGATCTGCGGCTTTAGAGTGTGTGGCTTGACTTCCTGGAACAGGGACCCCTCGGAGCTTGTGTCTGAGTCTCCCCCTCGCATGTCCACCACTGAAAAGGGTTCCAGCTGCTCCAGACACTTGGTGCAAACGGTGTGCAAACAGGGCAAGAGCCTGGGGGCCTTAAAAAGCCCCATGCACAAAGGGCAGTGAGTTTTGCCCGAGTTCCCAGGTGCAGTCCCACCGGGGAGTTTGCCCATGAAGGCCAGCAGCGGCTTCCTGCTCTCTGACATAGTCCCCACGCTTGTGCCCAGTATCAGAAAAGGCCAGGGGTGGCTCTATAATGAAGTAGTAGGTGATTAAGCCCACCCAGAGAGAACGTTTCCAGAACTTGAACAAAGACCATGGGGACTCTCTCGCAGGCAAATCAAAGGGCAAAAGGGAAGAGGCAGCTTCCTCACAGGAACCACCCACAGATCTACTCGGAGGGTCCTCTCCTTTCCGCGGCATCCCAAACCAGATGCGCGCCCGCCCTCCCCCGCCCAAGTCCCGGCCCCAGGCACTTCCCGGTCTCGGGCGAGCCCCGCGACCGAACGCCTGGCCCCCCGCACTCCCTGCCCACCACGACCACCCCGTGCCGCCGCCCGCCCCGCAGGCCCCGTGCCCGGCACGCGACAAGTGTCGCCCCCGCCCCCGCGTGACGACGCAGGGAGCCGCCCGCGCCTCCCTCCGCTCGGCCCTCAGCGAGGGGCACGCGGCGGCCAGGGGGCTCCCGCTCCACGCCGGCAGTCCCCGCGGCTGCCACCGCCTCCGGCTCGGGCCGCGGCGCCCGGCGGCTCCGCCGTCCCCGCACCAGTCCCAGCCCGCGTCCTCTGCGAGCCCAATCACCGTCGAGGGGGCCGGGCCTGGCCGCCGCGGGCCCCGCCGCCCGGCCGAGTGACAGCCCGGGCAGCCGCTGCGCTCCGCCAGCCCCACGTCCTGGCCAGCCCGCATGGCTGCGAGGGGCGGGCCCGGCGGAGCCCGGAGGCGGGGCGGCCGCGGGCAGGAGGGACGCCGGGCGGTGAGTGAGCGGCGCAGGCGGCTGGCGTCACCACCGCACGCGGCCCGCCCCTTTCTCCCTCGCTGTGGCGACCCGAGGGGCCCGGCGCCACCCAGCAAGCCCCGCCTTCCGGCAGCAGGGACGGCCCCTGGGCGCTCTCGGATTGGCCCCTCGAGTCCACACTGGGCTCTCCCATTGGCGAGTGGTGCCGTCAGTTGGCCCCGCGCGGCGCAGAGCTTGCTGGGAGTTGTAGGACGGGGCGTTCCCCGGGCCCGTCCAGCTTCTGACGGGAGGGGCGTCGCCGCGCGCGGGTGGGACGGGCAGACCTTCGGCCTCCGGTTTATTTCAGTTTCCGAGTTGCACGAGCCCGGCTGGCGGGTTACCTGCGCTCGCTAGCTTCTGGCTTTTCCCGGGGATAAGGACCCCCGGGGCCGTGGTGCTGGGACCCTGTCATTGGCCGGGGCCCCAGCTGCCCTGGGGGTGGGGGCGGGCATGGAGGGGACCAGGAGCTGGGTGCTGGGCTCCTGATTCCGGGAGGTGACAAGTCGTGGCCTCACCCGTCTGGGCCACGCGTGCCGGCGACCTAAAAGGTTAACACAGGTCACCCAGATGTCCAACAGAGAAGGAGAGAGTGCGCCCCGCTGTTTTTATCAACCCATTGGGGCCGCGACCAGTCACAATGGGGTAGTGGAGGATGTCAAAGAGCCATAAGCCCTTTGTGGGCTCACAAGATAATCGGGATGATGAACTCATGAGGCGGCCTTTACTTTGCAGTGTGCCTCCTCCTTTAAGGTGTCCTTACCGCGAGTCGAGTCTCCTGGTTCGGCTCAATGGAACCTCCAGATTCCAGAAATGGTGACACTCGCACGCACTGTTACCCTCCACTTTTCTCCAGTAACCTAAGTGAGGCTGGTCTGCCGGATCATCTCACTGCTGGCTTTGTTTGCGACCTTGCTGGCTTTGTTTGCGACCTTGAATCTGGACCGTTTCACTGATGTCCTCTATCCTACAGACACAGTTCCTGGAGCCTGAGTTTTAAACAACAATGTCAATCTGAAAACAAAACTTGTTGACTCCAAAATATGCAAAGGAAACTATATTAAAAAGTTGGGATGTCTAGCCATTTCGAAAGTGTAGCATTTCAATGAGACAAATGCCACTTTTTAAACTAAAACTTAAATGTAATTTTCAAGACTAAGCAGGCCTACAAAGGCCTCTCTCGAAAGAATTCTTACCTGGGTTGCTTCAGCTCCCTGTGCTTCTCCAGCCCTGCTTCAGCTCAGAATCTGCCTTCTCCCTCCCTGTGTGCTGGAGTGAGTGGCAGGAACTGCAGAGGGGTTTGCTTTATGTTCTTGCTCTGAACCTCACCCAGCCCTCCCTGCTGCTTTGTCCATGTCTTATTCATGCCCCCTCACCTTTTGCATGGCAGGTGTACAGGCCTCTCTTGTTCACAAAGTACTTTATCATTTACATGCGCATTATCTCATTTAATCTTCTGACAGCTCTGAGAACTAAGTCTCAAAGAGGTCTGATGATAAGCCCAAGGGAACACACCTGAAACTCGAACTCTTAGGGTGCCTTGTCGAAGATCCTACCCCAGACACATGCTGTTTTTCCTTTCCACCTCTGTAAACATGCAATCCCTTATATGCTCAACAGGTAACTGCGTTTACTTGAGAAAAGCAAGACTACCTGAAGAATTCATTTAGTTTCTACTTAAGAATCTAGGATTCGTCTCTTACCTATCCTGACTGCCTTTCTTCTGTTTCAGCGTTAACCCCTCAAGACCTTGGCTCTGTATCTAGCCTTTCCTACCTCCCCCAAATCTTGCTGTGCCTAGATTTTGCAATCGGTCCTTTTTATTTATTTTTGCATAGAAGAATTGGGGTGTAAGCCAGAGGCGAGAAGGGAAGGGATGAAAGAATTCACCAGAGAAAGCAGGGAGCAGAATGGGCAAATCTACTGAAACACACTGCTGAGGGGAGCAGCAGGGAGACAGAAGAGGTCTGCTGCGCCCTGCGGGTCCCCTCCCTGGCCAAACTTAGGCTGTTGTTGGGTCACTGCGGTGGTAGCGCTGGGACTTAAGCCCTGGGCCACCAGGGAGGCCCTCTTTTTTTCTTTTTTAGTCCAACAGATACAACCCAGTACTGAAGGGGGAAGCAGATCCTCCTCCACCAACGAACAGCCTTTCAAGTTATTGTTCTTTGTCACGCTCACTGGTACATTTCTCAAGATAGTCTCTTTTTCTTCTCATTATCATCATCACCACCTATTGTTCGCCTCCCCTGAATAAAGTCACTTTGACTCTCACTTATTGAAACTTTTCTCATAGTGTTAGGGGGAAAGACCCTCCTGAATGGATTATACAAATAGGTTATGGACTTCAACCCCCACTCCAGACCTACAATATCCAAGAACTACAAATCCCATAAGGTCATTATCGAAGAGCGGATCACTGGGACCTGAGGGTGGAGTTAAGCAGCTAGGATGGGTATAAAAGCAGACAAGTGGGCCTTGGGGGCCCCTTTTTCTTTCAGAGCCAGCTCTCAGCGTGCCGTTGGGTTCAGCTCTGAGGAACTGGTAGGACATTTACGGATCTGTCTCCCTCTCTTTCCCTTGTGTTAGTCACTATGCTATTTCCCCTTCTCTTGTAAACAAACCCTTTATTAACCTTTGTCGTGTGTGCCTGCAGTTGGGGCATTATAAGTGCCTTTGGAGCGCCAGGTGAGGACCCAGTCAGGGAAACCCATGTTATATTAGGGTCGCCCTGTAACAATAGGTCCTAAGTGACAAGTCACTGGCTCTTCCCTAACATACAGTCCCTGTAGCAGTCACCATTGTTCTGAGCCTCTTCATCCTTAAATCTTATTTGCTTGTTGACTGCTGATATACTCCAATCTCCTGGGCACGTTAGGTTTTCCTTCCTCGCTGTTTCCTTCCTACACTTCATTCCCAACTTTTCTCTTCACATTTCCCCTTATGCAGATGGTCCCCACATCTGCACTTCCAGATGTGGGAGTGCACATCTACCCTGCGTTTTGCTGACATCTCTTACGAATCACACCCCAATGCGTTCCCTTTGCCTTACACCCCGCGTGTCTTAAATGTCACTGCTGCTTTGCTCCCTGGACGGTGCTCTCTGAGTTTTCCTATTTTATTCTCTTGACGGTATCAGCTCTTTCCCTTCAGCTTGACACCTTATCGTGTTCCTGGCCTCCCTTCTCTGTTTCCATCTCCAGGCAGCTACCAGGATCTTTCCATCCCAACTGCCGATACCTGACTGCAGACTTTTAGGCTGACACAGGACTTATCAGTCTCAACTCAAGTTACAACGGTCTCTGAATTATCGCAGCCCATCAACTTTTTTTGGATCATTCCTACACAGTTTTCCAACTTAATTATAAAATGGTCCAAGTCAGTCTTCATTCTAGATGCTCCAGTAATTTGCTGTCTCCATAGCATAAATTCTGCTTAGTAGGTCCATGAGACTGGCCTTAGCATTGCCAAGCACTCTTCTTAGTCTTTGCCAATTTGGTCTGCAGAATTCTTCCACTTTTATTATTTAAACCTACCCCTACATCACACCTGCTTCATGCTACCCCCTTGAAGCCCCCTGTTATTTCCTTTTCTTTGTTTTTATTAATGATATATCATTACTTTATGGCGTTGTTTATTTTTTCTCCATGTAGGTTTTCTCCCCTTAGCTGTGGTCACCATAGCTTTCCCATCCACCAAAGCACCCGCCAAAATCCACTGTGTTCTCCTCCCCGCTATTTTCTTCCCTGCCCCGTCTCCCCTGGATGCCTCAGATGCCTTTGTCTTTGTCTGATCCTTTGTTCAGTTTCTCTATCTTCCACATATTAGTGACACCATTTGGTACTTATCTAAACTCCCTGTTATTTGAAGTTTCCAGATTTGAGCTCTAATAGCTCTTTTTTCTACACATTTCACTTTGCACTACATTGTAATAGTAAGTGAATCATGTATGTATATGTGTGTTTATGTACATATGTATATGTGTACATGCTATGTACACATGCACGTTCTTCATCTCACTTTTGAGATGAAAAACCCATGGCAACCTACCTAGTGTCTACACAGTAGGCGTCTAATAAAGGCTTGCTGTTGGTGAGGAAGGGCATGTGCACTTCCTGACCAGAGAGTGGGCCCTCAGCTTCAGCCCTTTTCTTGTTGCACCAGCTCCTTGCTCTGCTGAGGACCACCCCCTGCCTGCTCTTCTCTCCCTAAGTAACTCCTACGTACTCATCAAAGCTCTGTTTTCCAGACTTACACCTTCTCTGGAAATCCTCCAACGACCACATCTTTTTTTTGAAATGCTCGTAGTGCCCCGCGATGGCCTCTATCAAGTCTTCAGCGGCAGCATTTACATTTTTTTTAAAGATTTATTTATTTATGCATACAAGAGCTGGGGTACAGGCTGGAGTCGCGGGAGGTGAGAGGATTCACCAGACAGAGCAGGGAGCAGA
>JAGFMF010011645.1:2707331-2766345 GCA_019455555.1 Galemys pyrenaicus | reverse complement strand
CATTTACATTTTATGCCTGCCTGTCAGATTCTGTTGTCTGTGCTCCTTGCGCCACCCCCCCCCCCCCGCCCCAACACTGACCTCAGGAGGATGAGACAAGGTTTTATTTTGCATCCCCAACTCTGGGTGCTGTGTCAGAAACAGTGTGGTTAACTGAATGTCTTCAGCAATGGCCAAGACTCAGGTTTAGTTTCTTAGACACCAATCACAATGGCAAGACAGATGACCGAGGAGATTCATTGCTTATTTCTGTTCTTGTATTTTTTTTATTCATTATATTATTTTTGCGTTTTGATTTTAAGTCTGGTTCCTAAAATGCAGAGTCTGTGGTGCCCTCTGGTGGAAGTAATTGCATGGAACGTTCTACTAGTAAGGTTGAGATGGTGCTCGCTTGTGTTCTATTTTGTATATTTTGGACTGAGACAGGCAGAAGAATGGGGAATTTGTTGCATTGCATTTGATTTCTGTCTGTAAATTCATTGTCGCCTGAGCTAATTCTAATTATGATATCTAACAAATAATAATCTCTTATACCTGATATTGGACAACGCCTATGATAAAAGTTGTGATAGATACCTCTTCAACTTTGTAAAGGTGTAGAATGAAATGGCTGCATTAATCTAAATTTTTGAGTTCTTCTTGTGTAATTGCTTTTATGTCACATGAACTCAATGAGACACTGGTCCCACTATTATTTAATGACCTTGCCTTTCAGAAAAAAAACCTCCGCTCTCTCAGCCAAGATGTCACTCTTCTCACTTGACTCCTAGCTGTTGGGCCAGATGCTCAGCCATGAGCCTGGGTGGTGCAGGCCCCAGAGAGCCGTGCTGGAGGCTGGCTGGTGCTTTGTGTGTGTGTGTTGGGGAGGAGGGTGGCGGCAGCATACATCCAAGAGGCGAGAACCTGTACTCCTAAACGTACAGTGTTGTGAACCAAAGTCATCTCAGTTCAAACAAAGAAAAAAGACAGACAAAACAGCAGTCCCTATTGGAGACACGGTGTTCAACCGAACCACTCGGCAGGGTACAAGTCAGGAGACATGGAGTGGGGTCTAAGGTGACCTTATGCCAGTGTCTTTGCCCTGCTGTGTCTGGACTTTGTCATGTGATAGCTACTTACCGAACCCAGCTATGAGCCGGACACGTGTCTGCATATTGCGGATTCACCGAGAACCCGGCAGAAGACAGGGCCTGGCCAGCTGGGCCATTTCGGCAGGGAACCGTGAAGCTATCAGCTGCACGTGTGTCACAGACAGAGGGCTGCTCCAAAGCCAAGATCTTTATGATTAATCTTGCAAGTTGACATATTCATTAAATATAAATAATGAAAGAATCCCAAGAGAGGGGGAAATAGCATACACTAAATTTTAAAGCAATTGACAGAGTACAAACGTGCCTTTTATGAGTCATTCTCCATAGGTATGAGCACCCCACCGCACTCTGATTTCAGTCCTGGGGTTCATGCTATGTGAAGCGCAAAACCCAATCTCTAAATACCATTTTCCTTATAATATTACCTATTTATTTAATTACATATATTTCGTATAGAAGATAAATGAGTAGAAAATGTGATGTAATCGCCCTATATTTATGCGCATTGATTTTTAGCTGAGTAGTATTCCATTATGAACTGTCACATCTTCTTAGCCCACTCGTCTGTCCTTGGGCACTTAAGTTGTTTCCAATCAGTCCTGCTGTGAGAACTGGTCACCTGGGCCCCTGCTGTGGTGCACCCTTTGCTTTGAAACTTCTCCAGTCACGTGCCTTCCAAGGAATCTAAGAGTATGTCTTCACCCCAAGCCCTTTCACGTCCACACGTCCAGCAGGCCCCTGAAATTCCCTGACGAAGTCAGAACCCCTCTTCTAGAGCTGTGCAGACTCCTCCAGGGGTACCAGGATAACGCCACGCACCGAGGCCTTAGGAGTAGCCAGAGGGCAGCTTTGACACTCAGGATCCCCCATTACCCTCCCCCTGCACCCCCAAGGCTGCCCCAGAGGAAGCAGAGAGAAGAGAATTAATGCCCAAGCAGCCAGTCCTCATGTTCACTGGTTAACAATGTTCCGTTGTGTGTTATAGTCATAACTTCTCCAACTTTTACTTTTATTATCATTTTTCTTCGCTGAAAGATATGAAATAAAATCCTAGGTATGTCATTTTATTAAAGTTTATCCAGATTATGTTAAGCTAATTATTTGAAAAGGTTTATAGATAAAGGAAAATATTTTGAGTTTTCAATGAAGACTTTTTTAATTTAAAAAATGCCATCTACAGGTGGTGTTTTAAATGTCCTCCTGTATTTCAAAGAGGACCGAGATGGGACCTAGGCATTTAATGATGGTTTTTGTGACTGTAAATAAAACATTTATGCATTGTGCTTTATGTCCTGCTGTTTCCTTCACAAGATTCTGTGTGATTGCAGATTCTTTTGTTACAGTCACTCATTTTCTGTTTTTCTCTCCCCCTCCCTTTTTTGGGGTGGGGGGAAGTGCTGTTGAAAATGTTAAGCAAATAAATGCCTTTTCCCTCACTCTTCTGAGTGATAAAGCCTGAATATGGTGATAGGAAAAGGCAGGCGTGATTTAACAGAGTGCCTTTCCTAATGCAAGTGCCAGCTGCTCTCCAAGCTCAAGTGCACTGGTAACAGCATTTAGAGCCCGGATAGAATACACTATATTATGTCATGTAGGGAAGTCTATACATTAGCCCCTGCAATGTTGCAAGGAATTATAAATAAATGATGTTCCTAGTTGCAAGGAAACATAAGTGATCCCCACCAACCGAGGCGAAACCTAGTTATTTACGTCTGTATGGACAGCAACTATTTTTTTGAATATCTTCTTTCTATGTAGCATTTAAACCTCCACTGTGTTTTAATAAATTCTTTTTTTTTTTTGCACAGTGTGCAGGACCTGCAAGCTTTTCTTCTATTATTAATTAGGAATTCATAGTGTTTTCAGGATGCTCTGGAAGACAAATTCTTTCTATCTTTTAGCATTTCATGACAGGATCCCATAAAAAAAAAAAAAGAAAGAAAGAAAGAAACTTCTTTGGAGGGTCTCCCTGGTGGCACATGGGGTTAAGTCTCAGCACAGTGAAGCTATCACCAGCCACACTCGCCTGAGTTCTATCCCCGGCCAGGGAGCGGACCCACATGGCACAGCAGACCTCTCCTGCCTCGCCTGTTGCTCCCCTCAGCAGTGTGTTTCAGTCAGTCTGCCTGTTCTGCTCCCCACTGTGTCTCTGGTGAATCCTCTTACCACCCACCCTCATCTCTGGCCTACACCCCAACTCTTGCATGCATAAATAAATACATCTTAAAAAAATTATTAGAAATCTTTGTCATGATACTATCCAAACACCAGACTACAGAGGGAAGCTGGAGGGTGGGAGCCTCTGAATGTCTGCATGAGGGATACCCCAGCAGCAGCAATCTGGTGCAGAAAGGCTTAAGGGCTGGTTTGGGACTTGCACACGCGTGGCAGGAACACTTTTTATCGTTTCTGTATCCAGGGTGGCCCACTGCTCTGGACCCAGTGTGGGAACGACCAGCCACACGTAACCTTTAAGCACCCGGAATGTGGTTAATCCAAAGCAGAAATCGGGTAGCTGTGAAAGAGTTACTGGTTTTCAATGATTTAGGGTGGGGAAAGAGTAAAATAACTCATTAGTACTGCTTTGTATGGCGTGCACGTTGAAATTATAGATACACTTGATTCTTTAGAGTCGCTCTATTTATATTTATTTTTTTAACTGTGGTAGTGTTGGCGTACAACATCCTCGGTGTGTTGTAGGAGGTGCACGTCTCTTCAAATGTGGGCAGCGACACCACACCCACCACCGAAGCTCCATGATCCCCAGCAGCAGCCGCCGGCCCCTCTCCCAGCCCTGCATGGGCTCCAGGCTTTGGCTTGGTTTGGCTTTGTCTGTTCATTCCACATGTGAGAGAAACCATCTGGTATTTGTTTTTCCCCTTCGCACTTATTTTTCCTAACATAATCCCATCCAGCTCCATCCATGTTGTCACAAATGGGGAGGTTTCACCTTTTTGGAAATCACTGAGTGGTATTCCACCGTGCACGTATGCCACGTCCTCATCCACTCGTTTGTTGTTGGGCTTTTCAGTTGCTCCATTAACCTGGCGGCCGTAAACAGGGCTGCAATGAGTATAAGAGTACGTGTGTTCCTGGGATTTGTTACGTATTTTAGGAAAGATACCTAGCAGTGGAATAGCCAGATCAGAAAGTAGATCTGTTTTTAATACTTTGAGAAAGTTCCACACTGTTCTCCACAGGGGCTGGGTAGTCTCGGTTCCCACCGGTCTCCCGTGAGGGTTCCTTTTCCTTCACACCTTCACCAACACTGGACTTTTCGGTATGGGCCGCACGCTCAAGTGTGAGGTGGTATCTCATCGTGGTTCTGATTTGCACTTCCCTAGCAGTAAGTGATGATGGGCATTTTTTCCCCTTGCATTTCTTGGCCATCTGTCTGTCTTCTCTGAAGATGTGCTTGCTTAGCTATTTTGCCCATTTTTTGATCGGGCTATTTGTTTTCTTGTTGTTGAGGTCTGTGAGCTCTGGGTAGATCCTGGATATTAACCCCCTGTCACAGGTATAATAAATGAGTATTTTCTCCCATTCTGCAGCGTGTCTTTTCATTTTAGTGATAGTCTTCCACTGTGTAGAAGCTTTTAAGTTTGATGTAGTCCCATGTTTATTTTTGCTTTTATTTCCCCTGCCACTGGAGTTGAATCCAAAGACACCATGAAGCCAATGTAATGGAGTGTTTTTCCAAATGTATTTTATGACTTCAGATCTTATATCCAAGCCTTTAACCCATGTTGAACTATTTTTGTTATGGTGTAAGAGAGGGAGCTAGTTTCAGTCTTTTACATGTTGCTGTCCAATTTTCCCAAAACCATTGTTGGATAGACTCTTTCTCCACGGTGTGCTTTTTATTCCTCTGTCATAAGTTAGTTGTCTATATAAGTGTGGGTTTATATCTGGATTCCCAATTCACTTCCATTGATCTATGTGTCTATTTTTATTGCAATACCATACTGCAGAGCAGTTTCAGAGAGCAACAAAAACTAGCAGCAAGTACAACGTTCACACATGTCCTGTCTGTTCACACAGTCTCCCACTAGCAACATTCTGCACCGTGGAGTTATAATTGATAACCCAACATTGACATAATTATCACCCCCCAAAAGTCTATCATTTATATAAAGGCTCATTCTTGTGTACTTCATAGAAGAAAATATAGAGGAAAGGCAGAGAGAGATTTACATGTACAGGTTGCTGGAGAGGGACCATCTGAAGAATGTTAGAACTCGCCATACCAATAGTCACAATGTTTATTAAGCAAAACAACAATATTATCAATTAGGGGCATATTTGTTTTGTAGAATTCCACTTAGAGAAAAATCAGGGAAAACCTTGCTGTCTTATTTAACTTGGATCGCTTTACCACTGGAAGCAGTATCATGTCTGGTTAGACTTTTATAAATATTAAAAATAGCTCTGGAACCCACCATTACGACTCCTGTAAAACTCTTGCTGAAGTGTTTCTGACAATCCCAGGAAAAATTGTTTGTTTCTCTCAGCTCTGACACAGCTGTTTCTGCTCCTGTCCTAGGGTATTCTTGGGTGTGGTGTGGGGGAAATAGGAAGCAAAGTTACTGTTTTTCAGGAGAATGGAGCTCAGTGAGAGAGAGAGAGACTCATGAGAAATACCGTTCTCTATTTCATTTGTATCATTTTTCATAGTGGATAGTGCACTTTTACATCATTCGTTTTTCACACAAATGCTGTGAAGTAGGTTTTATTAGTGTCATCTTAAGGATGCTGCTGTTATAAGCCAACACGTCCTATGAAAGTGTGAGATTCCCTTTTTTATTTTCTAGACTTCAGATTTTGTAAAACTTGGTCCACCAATTTTAAATATAGAGCACATTACCGTGTTCTGTACCTTTTGTGTAAAGTTCTGTAGTTAAACCAGCTTACAACTTGCCTGTTCACTGCTCCCTAATCAACAATGAACTGCAGATCAAAAACTCAAGTGAAATGCTTGAGATTAAGAAAGGTCAATTGTTTTTCTAATTTAGCAATTATCTAGATAGATCGTTCTATGTATTTATCTAAGACTAGGGCTGTGATTATAGGTGTGCAGTGGACAGAGGCTGGAGGGGGCAGGCACAGACATGCTAATCACCATTAGGGTGCTCGCTGAGAGCAGCGTTTGTCTCTATGAATTGAACGTCATTCTACTGCTGCATACCAGTGAAGAAAAGTTACGGGCTGTCTATCTCGAATCCTAATAGATTTTTTTTTAAATTGATTTATTTATGCATACAAGAACTAGGGTATAGGCCAGAGGTGTGGGCAGTGAGAGGATTCACCAGAGACAGAATGAGGAGCAGAACGGGCAGATCTACTGAAACACATTGCCGAAGTAAGCAGCAGGCAAAGCAGAAGAGGTCTGTTGCGCCATGTGGGTCACCCCCTGGCCGGCAGCAGGGATCGAACTCGTGCTGCAGTGACTTTGGTCTGCTTCATAGGCAGTGACTTTGGTCTGCTTCATAGTGCGTTGCTTAACCCATTGCGCCACCAGGGAGGCCCCCTAATAGATTCTTGGCTAATTTAACCCACTAGTTGAATAATTATTTCCCCTCTGTCTTCCTCTCTCCCATCAAGAATATCTTCTTCCATCTCTCCTCAAGAACATGCGTAGATTCTGCTAGAATCTTTGGGTCAAGTCTCTGGATCATGCCCCAGTGATCAGGAAAGACTTGCCTCTACTTCTCAACTCTTCACTCATATAGGGAATGAGGCCCAATGGGCTCTTACTCTGTTGAAGAAGGACAAGCTGGAATTCTTGTATATCAAGGGCTAGTTCTTAGATTAAAAGTCAAAACAAAACTGGAGTCCAGAGATTCTTTTAGAAGATGGGTCTTCTTGAGCAGAGATACCAAATTAAGGCAGGAACAGTAAAGTTGGAGAGAAGTGGATAGATTATAGGGGTGTTTTGCCAATGCAGTTGACAAGAATTAATCACCAATTAATTAGGGCTTGTTAGGGGTCAAAGACGACTCCGATATGAACAAACAATTAGTGTGTAAGCTTTAAAAAATGATTCTAAGAGCTCTAGCTTGCATGACTTAAATGAAAAACAATAAAAAAAAAGATCCCACGAAGTAATACCTAAACTCATAAGAATGAGCTCAGAACGAGGTAACTTTGGGTGGAAGAGCTGGCCCTGGTCCTGTAACAATGTTCCTCATTTGCCTTGTTGGTCCTGTCTCTGCATGGCTTAGCTCATCTTGCCCACCAACCCAGAAAGCCAGGCGAGACCAGCTGGTTAGAGAAGGAGATGGACGTGAGAAGCGGGGTAAGCCAGGACCTGTTAGCATGCCCACCAGCTGCGTGACGGACCCTGTCAAGATGAGGAAGGGGCGAGACTGCGGTTCCTGGAAGCCGGCCTCTTTCTTTGAAACCCTCGGATGCAGGCCCTTAGCCTCTTCCCCAGCTCAGCCCACCCCAGATAAGTCCCTGTGTCTCTCTACTTGGGGGAGATGACCTTTCAGACCCTGGTCCCCCATCTTCTTAGGCTGTGGCTCCTGACTAAACCCCATCTCCTGCCACAACTCTTGGGTCTTGAGTTTTGGCTTTTGAGCAGAAGACCCTGCCTCAGACGCCAGTCCTGGCAGTGCTGAGGACACATCTGCAGTGGGAGACAGCGATGAAGCTGAAGAGAAAAATTTGAGCACTATCATTTTTTAATAACTATCAAAAATATATGTGATCTCTTTGCTAGAATGTTCCTGTCCTTTGGCACAGTTACAGTTGCTCCATAATATATGTTGGAGGCACTTTCACTGTTTTATGACTGGTAATGGCCGGACTCTGGGCCACGATTCCCCCAGTCACAGTTGAGTAGCTGAAGCAGGAGAAGCTGAAGGCTAGATCCTTAGTGGGCTCAGAAGCTCTCTGAGCTTCAGGAATCAGAGTGTGGGTGGTCTTCGCACACAGAAAAGAACCCAGAAGTCCACTTCTGCTTCTGTTGCTGACAGTGTAGCTTCAGAGGGTTTACTTGCTTATTTGTTTTGATTTTTAAAAACACAACTTGGGTCTTAATGAGAATTTGAGCAGTATCCTCCAGGTCTCTTCTTCTTTTTTTTTTAAAATAAAGATTTATTTACTTATGCACACAAGAACTGGGATATAGGAGAGGTGTGGGGGTGAGAGGAGTCACCAGAGACAGAGTGGGGAGCAGAACAAGCAGATAGACTGAAATACACTGCTGAGGGGAGCAACAGGCGAGGCAGGAGAGGTCTGCTGCGCCATGTGGGTCAGTTCACTGGCCAGGGATCGAACTCGTGCTGCAGACTGAGGATAGCCTCATAGTATTGTGTCTTCACCCCTTGTACTACCAGGGAGGTCCCCAAGTCTCTTCTTTGCACACCTGGCAGGGAGCTGGCTCATCCGGAATGTGGAGCCACACCCATGGGGGTGCTCTAAAGAGAGCTGGCTGCCCTTTGTGCTCCATTTCAACGGACCAATAGTACAATAGCATTTACACAGTGGATATTGCCTGCCCCTCCCTACGATGCTGCGTAGAGTCAGATCATTACTTTTTCTCGGTGAGATTACACATTTGGAGGGTCTAGAAAGCCCTTGGCTAGTTCCTGAGCTTTGGAGGATCCCCTCCCCCACCAGGCCATTTCTCAATTGGGAGGCCCCTGTAGCGTCATCATTGCTTACCCTTCTTTTCCCACGAAGGCATTTAGCGTTCTGTGGGTGGTGACTTTCTGTTACAACGAGGGCAAGTACTGCTCGCTCCGGGAACTTGACCCCGATGAGTCAAGTGCAATTATGTCTGGCTGAGCCCACCTCTCTAGCAAGACCCCAAGAAGTGCCCTGCTCCTTCAACTTTGCCTGTTACGTTCCCCCCAATAAGTCCTCTGACGTTTGCCCTGTGCAGCACCAGGGTAAGTATGTGTGTGTCTCTTTTGCATGACTTTGACAAACACAAATATTTTCAGCCTTCAAGAACCGCAAAAGGGATTTAGTGAAAGGGAAAGCAGAAAGCTATTCTCCATCCTGAGCACCCCAGGACAGAAAAGAGTGAATTTACCTCCAGCCCACAGACAGCCCCAGTTCTCGGCAGTTTGGTTAGTCACATGGGCCCCAGCTGTCCCTATCACTCAGTTCTCCTCCTTTGAAGATTGGCCCCACACTGCTTTTATTTTTCATCTTTTCATGCTCTCTGGTCTTTTGGAACATTTAAAATAGTAACCTGTGGTTTGAGGAGGCCATTAGCCAATTCAGTCCCCTTGACAGCATCCACCTGCTGAGCTGATGCGCTCGCCTCTTCGAGAGTCCTTTGACCTGGTTTGAATCAGGAGCTATTTGGACAAGGGTTTCTGTTGTGTCCCAACTGTTTAAACATTAAACATGTATTCTTGGTCAAATGGGAGGAAAAAGCCAAGTTGTTCCTCTCTCCTGCTACGGTTGCTGTCACTCATTTGCCTTGCCCAACACAAGCACTTAATAACAGCTAACTTTTACTGGTTCCCTCCTGGAGTACGGGCTTGTTGTGCCCTCCCTCCCCGCCGCCGCCCAAATCTCAGTATAACTCAAAATGAGATTGTATGTGGAGATGGGGCCATTAAGTAGGAGTTAAGGTCAGTGGGGATGGGGGTGGGGTGGGATGCTAGGGTGCATTTCTTCTTGGAAGTGGGGGCGTTCTTGGATGGGGAGAATGGCGTAAAGACAGAGAACTCAGGACCTAGAGGAGGGTTGACTGGACCCCATGGGGGGAAATGGCCAAAAGGGAAAGTGAGGAGCACTGAAGACAGCTGTCGTTTTAGAGCCGGTCCCCTAGACCTCTCAACAGAAACTACTCCGTGTTGCGACCTTGTCACAGTCCCGGCCTCAGCTGGCCCTGGACCCCACCACCTAGTCCGCGTGGCCACCTGAACCATCTCATCAAAGTCGTGTGATGTTTCAGAAGGTCTGGAATTTTATCTGTCAAAACCTAAATCTTTCCCTGTGACTGAGAACACAGAAGGCAAAGAGAAAAGAAATGGTCTCGGTGGCTATGCGCCCTCGCAGACTAGACTGATTTAGCCACTTTGGGTCTATCAGAGCTGGGACCCCGGGACCCTCAAAGTTCTAATGTGAAAAGATACCTGATTTTCGGCAGGCCACCTTATAGCTGCAAAAGCTAAGGGTACTTCTTAAGCCAGGGGATTAGATTTGAACCGAAGAGATACTGCTGAAGGGCAAGTTAGGACTTTGAGAGGGACAGGCCTGTTGTTATCTGGGGGAGCCGCGCCTGTCAGCAGACACGGGGTCCCTACAGTGATAACTGCAGATGCCCCTGCAGGCTGCGACTGGTGCTCTGGCCCAGCAGGTGCCATCTGTGGATGAGGCTTCCGGGAGCATCTGACTCACAGAGCAGACTTGCAAGGGCCGCCTGGGACCCGTCCCTATTTTCTCATCATCTCCAAGGGAGTCCAAGTGCACGGCAAGGGAGGACAACAGACAAAACAGTGTGTGATTGTGTGCTAAATCACAGGTAGAGACTGGAGAAGCGAATGAGATCATGGTGTGTAGGCCAGAGCTGGCCCCGGGGGGGAAAAGAATGGTTGCTCGAGAGTAGGTGGAAGGTAAAGAAAGACAGGAGAGCGTAAGCAAGGTTCACTTTTAGAGACTGCTCATTTTCACTTATAGCTCTTGACAGAGGTGCCTGGAGATAAGGATGTGCGGGAGGAACTAGGACAAGATTAGCAGGAGGCAGCAGCCCCGCCTCTGTGAGGTAAGACAGTCTGACAGGAGCAGTCTGACGGGGCTGTGGGCACCTGTAGACTTCACCAGCTGCTGGGAGGGGGAGTTTCAAGTGTCACCAACGGAGCCACAGGCCAGCAAGCAGAAGCCTTGGGAGACCATGATGGCCCCTGCACAGCCCACCTCCCCTTACCAAAGCGTAGATGGGGCTCGCCATGCTGAAAAACAGCCCAGCCTGGGTACGGTGCAGCAGCCGACACTTCACTGAGAAGTTTGACTTCTTTGTTCTCTCAAATGTGTTAACACGTCTAAAATGTTTTAGTTTTTCGCCTTTAGGGTTGAGTTTCCACAGATGTTTCCTCCGTACCTCATATTCTGGTTCTTGTGCTTCAGCTGACATTTCAGGGCGCATTTGTTGGCTGATAGATCTGCTGTGCACTCATGGACAAGGCCAAGGAATTAACCTGGGCAGTTAAGGTCAAGGTCAAGGTCAAAGTCAGGGTTAAGACAGTGTGTTTCTCCTTTCACAGTTTGGTTCGGCATTGGGCTCTTCTTGCCAAAGGCCTGTTGGGACTAAGCAGCAGGGAGGCTTGAATTTGCCTTGGCAATTAAATGTTTTTAAAAAAGATTTATTTATTTATGCATGCAAGAGCTGGGTGCAGGCCAGAGGCGCAGGGGGTGAGAGGATTCACCAGAGACAGAGTGGGGAGCAGAACAGGCAGATCGACTGAAACACTATGTTTTTTAAAAGTTGAAGTTATGATAATTTTTCACATTTCTCTAGCATGTGTCAGGTGGGGAAGATGCCAAGGCGCTTCCGGAAGCGTCATAAAGAAAAGAGAACCACTTTACCCATCACTAGGCTGTAGCCACCTCTGGACTCTGAAATGACAGCTCATCAACAGCTTTGTCCAGCATCCTGTACAGTTTAATTTGTGGTTTTTAAAATGTGGGTCTATCGCAATAGAAACGTTCTAGGAACTTCCTGAAAGCAACATAACAGCAATAAAAGTAAGGATGCAGCAACAGGGGAGATGTGATACCCCATACTCTTACTCCTGGTGGGTCAGGGGAGGTCTCTGAGATATGGAGACACACTTGTCTGGGTGTCGTTTTACTTAGCAGTCTTTTTTTAAAGATTTTATTTATTTATGCAGACAAGAGCTGGGGTCCAGGCCAGAGGTGCAGGGTGGGGGAGATGAGAGGATTCACCCGAGGGAGAGTGGGGAGCAGTGGGGAGACAGAATGGGTCTGCTGCATCAGGTGAGTCCCCTTCCTGGCCGGGGATCGAACTTGCACTGCTGTGCCTTGGATGCTTCACAGTGCGGCGCTCAACCCGCTGCGCCACCAGGGAGGCCCTGCTTCGCAGTCTTAACACAGTTCTGTAGTTAACATGAGTTCTTTGTCCAGTGTTTGATTTATGTCTCTGAAGATACATATGTCTTGCTCATACTGGAGTCTTCTGTGGGTTGCTTTTGGCTTCCTGGTGCATCTTGATTCATTTGTTTACTCCAGACGTCTAGACATGAATTCACTTGCCCACCAGAAATATAAAACTAGGTCATATGTTGTGGTCCAATGGTTCTGTAGCTTCCTGGGATTCTGAAAATAACAACAACAAGATTCCCATTACAATTACTTGACAAACATAACTGATGATATAAAACATTGTTGAGAACTGAGTCTCTCTGATGCTGAACAAGCGTATCTCTTATTCAGAAATGGGTTTAAGATTGATGGTGCAAGGGGTTAAGTTGCAGCACTATGAAGCATCTGCAGCCACTGCAGCACCGAGTTCGATCTCCGGCCAGGGAGGGGACCCACAAGGCGCAGTGGACCTCTCTTGCCTCGCCCACAGCTCCCCTCAGCAGTGCATTTCCATGGATCTGCCTGTTCTGCTCCCCCACTCCATCTCTGGTGACTCCTCTCATGGAAAGAAGAGCAAAGCAAGATTCCTTTTAATTAAAGAGCCCCTTAATCGTGCTACATTAGATCTGCTAACAGAGCCTCCAGCCGCCCATCCCTGACTGTCTTATGCTAAATTACATAAGCTTGAATCAGTTCCCCCTGGCACCTGCTGGATTAGCATCTCCACTATCCTTTTCTCAAAGAACCCAAGAGTCCTGTGACGACAAGATACAGGCACACATGGAAGGGCCCCCTTCCCGTGCCGGTCCAGCTCACCTGTCATACGATGACTTAGCGTGTTTCTGTGTGGTCGCGACGCTTCATTTTGGCAGTAGGTAAGGGCAGAGAGGCAGGAGCACCCAGATGGTGGCAAAAAGGGAAGGGCTCCTCCGGGGAGCCTTCGAGTTCAGCAGCTGGAGGTGACTGCGCCTTTTAATCTCAGACTCTGCAAAGGGAGAAATAGAAGTTCAGGGTCACAGAGGAAAAGCTGGGTGTCTTCTTCACATGGCAGGTGGGCAAAGAGAAGCACCTGAAAAACAGAACAACTAATACAACTGTTCCCCCACTCTGGGATGATTTTGCACCCTGCTATCCAATTTCTGTAGCGAGCTTAACATCTTCCAAAGACGTTCCTTTCCGTGGTCCATTCCAGTGAACACTCAGCCAAATGGAAAACCGCACCATGAAGAGCTTGTTACTGGCTATCGAGTAAAGCGTGGGCTGACCAGGCTGAAGCCTTGCCGTGGGCTCAGGCACATTTTCCTCCTCTAGGCAGTGACCTTCACCGTTTGAGTCGTTGCTTCCACTGCACCCCTAGAAAATGATGACAAAGTGCTGTGCTTTTTCTGAAGTAGAGAAAGGTAGAAGTGGAGGCATGAAATTGCTTTTCTTTTACTCTGTCTCCCCTCTCCCTCCAGAGAATTCAATCTCATTTAGTTCAGTGCAACTTACTAGCTGTGTGACTGTTGCCAGTTACTCACCCATCTACACACGCTGAAAGAAGGCTAAAATGATTTTCTTCTCAGGGTTATTAAAAGGATTAATGAGTGAATACATATAAAGTGTGAGGACTGTAGCCCGCACCTGTAAGTATTAGCGATAAAGCAACAGCAACAGTAGCACCACTCAAGCCTGATGGACACGCCTTCCATGAAGCTGATCATTTCCAAATCCACTTTCTCTGCCTGAACTCTACCTGAGCACCATGTCTGGACCTGCAGTTGCTCCTGTGTGTGCCAGTTGCAAACATAATTATTCCGTAACTGTTTTTGAGCTCTCACTATCGTTCGAAGGAGAGCGGTAAGTAGCACCCCCTCCCAATTAGAAAGTAGAGGCAACTGGAAGACTTTGTAACCGAGAGCTAATTCGATAGGACGAGGCAGGTGGGCTGCCGGCTGGACGTCCTCCAGACGCCCCCAGACCTGGGCTGACTCTCCTGCAGGGGCAGATTCTGCCCCCCAAAAGCTGGTGGCTGGGGGAGCAAGAAGATGCAAACCCCCTGAGGGCCAGCTAGAGAGGAAAGGAAAGAGGACTTGAGCTTCTAGTAAACTCACCAGTGAGGTAAGTTTGTTTCTGCTGCCCTGGAGGAGTGATGGAGAGGGAGAGGCGCGAAGCCAATGGATCCCTTCTTAGGGAAGGAAATACATGGTATACGGACAAAGCCTTCTCCCCAAACCTACTATATTTGGGGTCCTGTACCCACGTACAGGAAGGGCACTTGCAACTCAACATCTCTAACATCCTTATCTTCTCCCAAACCTGCGTTTTCGTTTCTTTTTGGGAGTATGACCAACCTCGTAAGCAACCTGCCTTGAAATACGTGGCCCATTTGGCTTATTCTTTCTCTTCCTTCCTGTTTGTATCACCAGCTCATAGAGTATTTTCTTCATTAGCTCTTACTTCTTCCTCCTTTCCTTCCCATTGTCCCTGCCCCCTTGAGGCCCTCATACTTGCAATCTCAGAGCACTGATCTTAGCGCCTGACCCAGGCCTTAGTAGTCAGTCACCAGCATTCTTTAAAACCCCGCCTGAAGTCTCCATACCTCCTCTCAGCCGCGCTAGCCCTCTCTGACAAGTCTGTCCCCAGACACCCGATCTACACTGTGGTCAGCTTCTCTTACAGCAACGGTGCTGTTCACCTTGTTTATAAGTTTCAGGGGACTGAAGAACTGCTTTGCACATATTTGGCACACGATGGGTGCTTGCTGAACCAGTCACCCAAATTAGCCGCGTAGTCAAAGAACCCAGAATCGTAAGCTCACGGCCTCCTTCAATTCATTCAGAACAAGTCCTTCGCACGTGACATAAGGATCATGTTGTTTTCTTAATTTTGATCTTTGTCATGCTGCCCAAAGTCGCGCTTTGTCTCGGTACTGCCACGTGGAACACTTGCTCTGGTGTAGATGATGAACACGCTTAGAGAGAGGGAGAGCGTGTTGAGTCAGAGGTGTGCTCCATTTCTGTTCAGGGATTGCCCTTTCCAGCAGAAGCAGGCAGTTCGGAGACTCTGACTGAGATTCAAACTGAGCGACAGTTGCTAGCACCTATTGTTTTAATCGCACCATGTTCCCTGCTTCCTTCCCGCTTCTCTTCTGGGAGGGCCTTCTATTGGGTCTAGGTGCCAGCAGCTGAGCCAAGCTGAGTCTTATTGGGAAGGCAGAGGGTAGAGGGATTGGGGTTGCTGTCAAGGAAAAGAAGCTTGTAAAGTTAGCAGTTTCTGGCAATCACATTCTGTCCTACAGAATAAAATGAGAGAGTAAATTCGAGGTGTTGTTCAATTGCACTTCCTGCCCTTGGTTCCAGGAGACACCTTAACACTCTTAAATATGTTCCCATGTTAGCCTCCCTGGTGGCGCAATGGGTTAAGCAATGCACTGGGAAGCATCGCAGCACTGTAGCACGAGTTCAATCCCCGGCCAGGGAGGGGCAGACCTCTCCTGCCTCGCCCACTGCTCCCCTCAGCAGTATATTCAGTTAATCTGCCTGTTCTGCTCCCTACTCTGTCTCTCAGGTGATTCCTCTCACCCTCCCAAAACCTCTGGCCTGTACCCTAGTTCTTGTATGCATAAATAAATAAATGTTAAAAAAAAAAAGTAAGTTCCCTTGTTTACTTGGGCCTGTTTGCATTTTCTGTCCCAGCCCACTAAAAGCATTCTAACCAGTACACTCAAAGACTGTCACTTTCCCATGTCCACAGCATCCTGCTGAGTTAGACAGGGCTTCAGAGTCCACATACAGCACATTCACACACCCTGCACACGTGCACACATACACACGGTGCTCCGCAGGCAGTAGAGCACACACAAGAGGCCTAACTGCTGTCTCTGAATGCAAAATATTGTCTTGTAGTCTTCTTCTTCTGTAATGTTTGTTCCAACAGCTATTATGATCAAGTCTTCGGGGAGGGCTCTAGATCTTTCTGTGCCCTGGTACATCATATACCTATTCTAAAGAAATCAGATTTTAGTTCAGCTGTTCTTCTCACCCCAGGAAGCCCTTACGGGGTGGGGAGGAACCCACCTGTCACTTTGATATCGCCGGTGGCTTTGGCAATGTCGTTCTCAATCATGCAAGAGTACGTGTTGTTGATGGTGACATTGTAGAGCACCGACACGACCTTCATGGTGACGTTCTCAGAGTTCAGTTCAAAGCTGGTGTTGGAGACTTCTGAGAAGTTGGCGCCCTGGTCCACTTGAGATGCCCAAACCACCGTGGGCTGGGGGAACCAGCGGGGAGCCTCACACCGCAAGCTCTCCGAGCTGGCATTGTAGTCCACGTTCACCTCTGGCATGCTAAAGGCTATGGGTCAAAGGTCACGAAGGGCAGATGTTATTCCTGACAACTTAGCCTCTGAAGGGACCCAGTGTTTCCCCAGTGGCTTGTCTGTTCCTCTCAAATGTCCAGTTCTCCATGGGGCCTCGCATGGGGGCCTGCATATTTGGATGTGATCTCTCACTTCCTCGGAATCTCCAGGTCACTGTACTTATATTTCTGTCCAAGCATTCGATGCACTCTGCCAGTTATTTATAGATATTTAGATATTTTTTTCCCCTGTCCTAACCCTCAACTCTATCAGCTCTAAAGCATGAATTCTACAAGAGGAAAAACAGTCATCGTTGTCTTCTCTTTTTCATTTTAACTCTTCCCAGTATCAGTCTCAGTCCTTAATGTACATTCAGAAAAACATGTTAAACTGAACGGTGAGGTCGTGTGGGTTTCACTGGGTGAGGGCTAGTGAGCGGACAGAACAATATTGTTTTGGTTAGTTCCCTTGGGCCTTCTCCTAAAATAGATTCTATTGTCACGAGTCCCTGGAGGAACTGATGCCAGAGCTGAGTTAGATCTACTTAGCACAGAAAAAAGTCTCTGGCAGATTACAGCGTTCTCTCACTGCTACCAGAAAGGAGAAAAGACTACATTTATTTTGGCAAAATGGTTCAGGAAATACAGTTGAACATCTAGAAGAGTCTACAGTCCAGAACGAACGGTTTTAGGACCTGCTGTTACACTGGGCTACCTGGAGCTGGCGTGGACTCTACATCACAAGGCTGCTGTGAGCAGAATTTGAGGGGCTTTGTCTGGCATTGGCCCCCAGTCACGAACCGGCAGCGTGTGTCATCAGCGGCCCATGCCCTTCGGTCTCAAGTACTTTCCAACACTTTCCTTCCCACTGTCCCAGTGTGACTCACCTCCAGTTTTGTATTCAAGGTTGGCATTCCCCTTGCCTCTGGAGGTGATGATGTGACACTTATAGGTGCCAGCATCCGTGAGTTGCACGTTTTTCAGCCTCAGGGAGGCATTACCAACCACCACCTGGTCCGCGAACACTGCTGTCCGGCCGCGGAACATGGCGTCCTGCTCGGACAGGTCGTCTTTGCCTTCTTTGAACTCATGGACCAGGCCCAGAGCACCTTCCTTCAGCCACTGTATCACGATATCAGAGAGTTTGATGTCAGGTTCAAAAGTGCAGCTCAGGATTCCATCCTCCCCGATGTTCCCAGCTGAGGTGAGAGTAGAGACTGTGATGGAGTGTCTTCCTGCAATTCAGGAGGCAAGGATCAGTGCCAAGGGGACCGTCAGCACTTCTGCCGTCAACCCTTTGGACTAAAAGCCAGAGACTTCTGCAATAAATTGGAAATATACAGAATAGGAGACGCATAAAGAAGATGACATATATAAGAAGGAAAGAAAGAGCAAGAAGACACAATGGATTTGTCATACACTTTTATTTGCTGAGACCCAATTCCCTACACCTGGAGAGACATACTTGGGCCCCCCGATATGCAAGGGGTTAAGTCACAGCACTGTGACACTATTGGCAACCACTATAGCATGAGTTCCATCCCCGGACAGGGAGGGACCCACATGGCACAGCAGACCTCTCCTGACTCCCTGCTGCTCCCTTCAGAAGTGTTTCAGGAGGTTTACCTGTTCTGCTCCCCACTCTGTCTCTGGTGAATCTTCTCACCTCCATGCCCCACACCTCTGGCCTGCACCCCAGCTCTTGTGTGCATAAATAAAGACATCTTTAAAAATAAAAAGAAGAAGAGGACATACTGGACGTGGGGTTCGAAGAGGACAATTCAGGTCCTAACTGTGTCACTGCACACTGTGTGGCCTTGGAAAGTCTTGTAACCTCTCTGGACTCAGAAAAAGGAGTCTTACCTTAAAAGGTTCTTGTAAGGACAAAATCAGATGGATGTGAGCCTTATTTGTAAACTGTAATTACACATTTAGGGTATTACTCTTAGTTGACCAGAGGTGACACAGAAGAGAAACCCAATGTCAGCTCAGAGTTGCTGGTAATTCTGAAGCAGCTGAACTCCAAAGTGTTGCTACTTTTATTTCCCTCTGAATGCTGATGAAACCAGAGAGCAGGAAAGCGATGTGGTGAAGGCACAGTGCTGACATGGTGCAATGGATTAAATTAAATTGATCTTTGCCCTAAGATAAAAGTCAGCCTTCCTTCTCCAAGCATCCCTGCTGTGGAATATTACTTCGGTGCCAGCAGTGTCTCCCCCTTGCTCAGCCAGTAGCCCCTTTAGTCTGTGAAGCAGTGACCAGCTGCCCCTCCTGCACTGGCGGCAGCTACTAGGTTGCCCAAAAGGGCGGTCACATTAACGGAATCTTCTTCAGTGGTTCCTTCTCTGGTTTGGATGTGACGCTAAGGAGAGGATGACCTTAGAGCGTGAGAGGGGAGTGGACCAGACACAAAGAAGTGTGTGGGAGAGACCTCGAAAGAAAAAGGGAAAGAGAAAGTGAGAGAGGGAGAGAGGGAGAGGGAGAGGAAGAGGAAGAGGGAGAGGGAGAGGACGAGAAAGAGTTCATTCACCCCCAGAGCTGTCTGGACTCCTTGAGGGTTTCTGGATCCAGTTCCTCTCCTGCTCTCTGAGTGTGCTTTGCACAAACACCTCATGGAAAGGGTCTGCCCAGCCACTCCTTACAGCCCCAAAGCCAATACGATGAATCCTGGCAGATCTTTGGCTGGACCTCTCAGCTTCGTTCTTGGTATTCTTGCTTCTCAAACTAGCCACCATCTAACCCACTTTTCATGCCTTCGTCTTTCAGATAGGTCTTAAGTACATTCTGAACACGTCAGTTTTCTAATTCCCGATCTTCTATGTCTCCAAAGGGCCGTGGCGCAATGTTCGATTAACCAGCGAGGCCTTCAAAGCTAAGTGCTGCCTGGCACCTAGTCAGTGCCCCATAGACCACAGTTCTCATTGCGACCTCCGCAGCCTCGCTGGCTGTGGCGTCCTTTCATCGGCCCTACAGCCTGCAGATACCAAGCGATTTACTGATTTTCTGCTTTCATGGAAAAAATGTAAGTAAACATACTTGCTGTTTATCAAATGTGAGAGACAAATATTAGTCCTGGCATCTTGCCTTTTCAGCACACGGGGATGGGAGCTGTCAAGTGGGCCCCAGGCCTTCAGAAAGTAGATGAGGAGAATGGATGAGGGGCAGAGCTAGATGAGAAAAACCTACGTAGAGAAAAATGTATGTAAAATAGCGACAGCGAAAACAACAGACATGTTGGGCTGGAGGATCTTTTGGAAACTTCATCATGACGAAGAAGACAAAGCTTGGCATTGCTGCACGCGTGGCCATGATGCAGGAGATTTGGTAGGGAAATGATGAAAGAGGTTAATGTGAAATGTTGCTGCTTAAAATGAATGCATCCTATCCTCTGCCTTGGCATTTTCTTGAACAGTTTTATTTATTTATTTTTAAAACATTTATTTATGTATGCACACAAGAGCTGGGGTACAGGCCAGAGGCACCAGAAGTGAGAGGGTTCACCAGAAACAGAGTGGGGAGCAGAACAGGCAGATGGACTGAAACACACTGCTGAGG
Source organism: Galemys pyrenaicus (assembly GCA_019455555.1). Taxonomy (NCBI): domain Eukaryota; kingdom Metazoa; phylum Chordata; class Mammalia; order Eulipotyphla; family Talpidae; genus Galemys; species Galemys pyrenaicus. The sequence goes on along the minus strand of JAGFMF010011645.1, from coordinate 2,746,295 downwards.
GGAGCAGCGGGGAGGCAGGAGAGGTCTGCTGTGCCCTGTGGGTCCCCTCCCTGCCCGGGGATTGAACTCGTGCTGCTGTTCACACAGGGAGTGCTCACACAGGGAGTGAGAACTCGTGCTCACACAGGGAGTGAGAAAAGGGAGAGCTAGAGGAATGCGATGCTCAATCTGCTGCGCCAGCAGGGGGGCCCTTGAACACTGTCTTAAGTATTTGATTTTAAGTATTTGATTTGCCTTTCAATTATTTTTATTTGACAGGCTGATATCTCAGACATCCCAGGTCACGGTGAGGGTACAATCACACTGTGCATCTTCACCCCCTGTTCATCTTGCACATCTTACAATGTATAGTTCCCGCCTCTCCTTTATCACCAGTTATCCAAACCCCACTTCCACTCAAGGCTGTTCAGATGGCAGTCCTTGCATGAAACCTTCTCCAACTGCCAAGGCGAAATTAACAGATTCTTTCTCTCCTCTCCCTTAACACATCCCTTTACCTTCATTACGGCAGCTGTCTTCCTCTTCCTTGTCTGCAGTCAGTCTCAGACACTAATTTGTAAGCTTTTCAAGGGAAGCAACTGTCTTAAACATATTTGTAAGTCCTATAACGCTGTGATGGTTAATTTTAGCTGTCAACGTGACCAGGCCACAGGGTGCCTCCGACACTTGACCAATCGCTATTCTGGGTATTGCTGCGAGGACGCGTCTGGATGAGATGAACATCTGAATCGGTAGACCGAGCAAAGCAGATCGCACTCCCTGAGGTGTATGTCATCATCCGATCAATGAAAGCCCTTAACAGAACACAGAGGCTGATGAGCGCCAGCATCGGAGGAAGGTGAGAAGCAACCTCTGAACCAGTAGGTGGCGCTCAAGGCCAGGTCCATGGCGGAGGGTGGAGCTTTCCAGACTCCACCCCCAATGCTTGCAGAGTGATGGGAAATAGGGGCCAGGCTTGGGTTTTGGCAGTTGACTGGCTGTGGAGTAGGGGTGCTGTGGAGAAGCTGCCAGCTTGCCACGCGTGGCTCTGGCCTGGACCACCGTTTCTGTCCAGCCGTCACTACCTGGGGTAGGACTGAGGCATCTGGCCCGAGCAAGCCAGCAATGTGTCCTCTAGCTCTCCCTTTCTCACTCCCCGTGTAAATGAATCCTTTGCTGTTGTTGCTCCCCGGGGGCGTGGTTTTGAGCGGTAACCTGCAGATGTAAGTGTACAGGTGAGGACCTGCCGACTGGGCCGGCCCCGCTGCCCACGGTAGCCCCGCTTCACTGCTCCCTGATTGCGTTGGGCCCGGACGTCCATCTTTCCCTGCCTCCAGATTCAGATGGAAGCATTGCCTTTTCCAGGTCTTGGGCCTGCTGGCTTTGTGGCTCTCCTGGCTGTCAGACCCTTGGACTTAGATTGGAACGAAGTCATGGACTCGCGGGTCTCTGTCTCGCCGACCAACCGCAGACGTTGGGATCTCCAGGTTCACGTGAGTCAGCTCCTTCGTTTCTCTGGAAACCATGACTAGTACGGTTTTGGTACTTAGAAGTGGGGTGCTGCTGTAATAAATACCTGTGCAGGTGGGCGACTCCGGAACAGGGTGGAGGCTTCCAAGATGCGGGTTAGAAACAGGGATGTTAAGGGTGATTCTGGTGGCATCTCAGGTGGAGATGAGGCATATGTAATTGGAAAGGCAACTTGTCATAAAGTAGTGAAGAACTTGGCTCAACTAGTGTTTCATGGCATACTTAGCTTGTGACGGATGTTTAATTGAGATTTCTAAGGGCAGAGTGTTGAAGGAGTGACGTGGTTCTTCTTGGGTGCTATGGTAAAACATGGAAACGGTGAGAGATGCAATGAAAGAGGAATTGTTAAGCAAAAGGAAACCGTAACTGCAGGATTTGGAAAACTCTGAGCCTATCCATGTTGCAAACAAATGAAAAAGCTCTGAAGCTCTCAAGCATGTGTTTGAGCAACCACTTGGTGAAGAGATCACAGATGCAAGCTGTGGGTCAGTGACTCGGCAGAGGCCAGGATGGATGGGACCGGGTCCGCTGAAGTGCTACCAGCTGGGGTCAGAGAATGAAGAGGAGAGCAAACAGGGAGGGAGGGAAGGAAGGAAGGTTGGTTGTCAGACTTCTTAGAGCTCCTAGGATTGGACCGTAGAGTTACTCAGCTGTGAATTCAGAAAAGGGTAGAGTTGGGGAAGGGGGTATCACTTCTGTTCTAAGTAGCCAGAAGGTCTGATGGAAGCCCTAGATAGGGGTGGGGGGAGACACCTGAGACCTTCCCAGCCTCCAGAACTGTGAGAAAATTAAGTTCTGTTGTTTAAGCATCCAATTTGTTATGGCGACCTAAGAAAACTAAGAGACGTGCCTATTAGTATGTTACTACAGTGAAAAAAATATTTGTTGAGTGAATGAATGAATGAATGGAAATGGGTAGAAGACTTTGAGATGATGGTTCTATCCGAATGATTGTGGGGATAAGGAGTGCTTGGTAAGAGCAGCACCTCTCAATTCTGTGGATGTGAACCGGGGTAAAGAAAGGCAGTGAAAATACAACTTTTCAATAAAATCATGCAGAAAATGTAACTGCATTAGACAAGGGTAAATTTGATTGTAGTTTATAAAGTGCCATTAGAGTTGAATTGAAAAATTACTTTTCAGAAAAAAAATACATGATTAACACAGTTTGTGGAGAGAATGAAATGGTAATGACATATCTTCGTTCAGTAATTGTGCTACTAAATTAATTTTAATGTGTTGGCCTCAAGCCCACAGGTAGAGAATTTGTTGAAATATCTCGTAGAGAACTTAATGATTTAAAGTAGGCAGCTGTGGAGTGCCCCAGGGACCCTCTGCAGGTTTTCGCCCATTTAAGATCGCATTAAAGTAGTGGCAGATGGAATGAGGGTAATGTCAGGTAAGCCCCATCTCCTCCACATCAATTAAAGGAGAAATAAAAGTCAGTGGGAAAGTAAGCCCTGAACCTAGCTGTTGCTTTGCACCCACGAGACAATCAATAAATATTTATTTGTTAGGTGAAGACGTGATGGTTAAAGGTGAAAATGTGAAATTTAATTTGCAAACAGCAGCACGTACAAATTGCTCCTCTTGGGCAGCTCTCTCTTGCTATAGGATCCTGAACTTGAACAGGGACAGGTTTTGAGGGACTTCACTGACTGCCATCAAACCTCTTTAAAGCTGGAGACCGGGGCCACTTGGCCGAACCACTCCCCCGCCTGTGAGGGCACACCGCCATCACCACACCCGTCTGCCTGGGGAAAGAGGAGTTAGCAAGGGGAGCGAGTGAGGCCCCAGCCACTGTGTCTGCACACAGGGTGGGCACGTTCCAGCTGCCCTCTCTGTGCGAGTGGCGTGCCTTGGGAGGTGAGCCTGCGGTGACACGAGGCAGGGATTCTTGACAGAACGGATGCACTGTTGCTCAATGAATACCAGAAGTGCACCCGACGCTTCCTGTCGACTCTGGCACAGAGAGCATGCTGGAAGGCCTCCGCCGTGGTCACCCAGCGTCTGCTGGGCGCTGGCTGTCCAGAGGGCACCACAGCTTAGAGATGGGAGGCCCCCTCTGCATGAGGCTTGCCAGAGAAGAGAGCAGGGTCTGGGGCAGCCGTTGCTCCCGTGGAATTTGACTTTCTGACTTCTTTATTCCATAACTCTTTTCATCTCGAACCTGGGGATGTGGCTGCTATGACTTACTCAGAGGGCCTCTGAACGGAACTAAATGATGCAAGCAGGTGATGTGCCTAATATGGAACCTGACTTGTTAGAATAGCCTTACACCCGTGATCTCGAGAACCGTGACGAGAAGCCTTTGGGAGGAGTGTGGGTCAGAGCCCAGGGGACGGTACATGTGACTGGGCGGTTTGCTTGTGGCGACTTGCGTTGGCCTGGTAACAGCCGTGAGAGGGAGGAATGGCCACTGTGTCTACTCTAGGAAATGAGGGCAAAGCAGCGACAGGAGAGGAAAGGCCTGAAGCCCCATGTCCAGCAAGTAGCAGCCAGAGTCAGAATTGGCCTGCCTGATGCCAAGCCCATGCCCTTCCTGCCACGTCCTGATGTCTGTGTTAGGTTGAGGTGCTCCTACCTAGCAAAACCACACCCCTCCTCACCTGACCTCACCTCACCTATGAATAAACATCATGACGAAGCATAAAATACATGTAAGAAAAGGCCCACTGCTATTTATTCCCTTAGATGATGTCGCTTAAAAAAAAACCCACAATTCTTCCCACAGAATTTGCTCAGTGCTCCTCTTAGTGCCATAAGCACAGGCCTGATGGGCTCATCCAGTGTCTGGAGACGGAGCCTTCAAGAAGGGAATATATACAGAAATAAATACATTCAACAGAGAAAAGTAAATAAGGCTGGGCCGTGTCTAACAGCCCAGCTCCCCAGCCTCAGAGGAGGCCTGCCCCCGTGTGGCCGGGAAGGGGTGCACACTTCAGAAGGGGGGGCGATGATGCTCTCACAGCACAAAGTTGTGAGGAATGGCACTGCCAGTATTAATAATAGCAGTATAATGATCAGTACACATATCAGCAGCAATCACTTATTACACACGTCAGGTGCTTCACTTGAAATCTACAACAACCCTGACCATTTTGCCAGTGAGGAGACCGATTCTAGAAAGTGAAGTTACATCTCGAAGGACATACAGTTGGTGTCAGAGGTGGGGTAGGGCCATTTCTGTCAGATTCTGAAACTCCTGCTTTACAGGGGGCTGCGTGAGGGCACCCAGTGTGGGTGAGGTGGCGCGGGGGCCTTTCACATGTCTCCCACCTTCTCCTGCCTTCTCAAGGGGTCCCCCATGGAGGCTGTCCTGCCAGGGGTTCATGAGCAGCCCTCAGCCTCTTCCAGAGCATCCATCTTGAATGCACGATGTGCTTTGTGGAATCCACACTTAGAACTTGTCAGGCGGTGGCTGGCTACCAGGAGGTGATAGCTAGGCCTCAGGAAAGTTACAGAGAAATAGAACTTTCTTCCCCCTGTGTTTGGAAATATCTTTAATCTTGAGAAGCTATGGCCTTAGGAGTAAAACCTGCAAAGCAGAACACACTTCTCTGGCACATCTCTGCCAGAGTGTGATTGGTGCAGGGTGGTGGGAGGACCCTGGGGCCGAGAAGCGAGTTATTGGGGCCTGAAACATCGCGGTGCCCACTTGCTGGCCGTGTGCCGCCCTGGCACACATGCACTGCTAGTTTCTGATCAGGACACAGAATTATATCTGCCGCCTGTTTGTTGTGAGTGGTGAATCGGAGGGTGCGTGCAGAGTTATTTAGCAGTGCGCGGCGAATATAGAAAAGACTGTTGTATTCTCACCACCATCACCTGCTTAGCATTGTTCCCTTAATGTCACTGTCTTATGTATTAAGCCATCTGACATTTTATTAAATTGATTTAACATGTGATAATATGATGTTCTCAAGTAAAGGTGATGGTCTTTTTATAGAAGTAATTGAGAAAAATCGAACTAGTGTTAAACTAGTGAACTACCCATTTTATCCAGAATAACCAGTGTTTATCCTGGTAAAAGGAAGGAGGCAATAAAACAAACCAAAGCAAAAAAGCACCTCTTTTTTGATGGTAGGGTTTTCATACGATTGGTAGTATAGTCCTGCATGCAGTGGACTAACTTGTATCTCATTATTTCTCTCCCCATGCCTCCATCTCTTTGTCCGTTCAGAAAGCACGGAACGAGACCCCCTCTGATTTAAGGAACTCAGCTAGGTGCTTGAGATTTCCATAGCTTTGCAACAGGAAGAGGAATTAATAGCGAGTGTTGGCTGTCACAGGGATGCTGTGACACTGTGAATGTACCTGTTAGGGTGGGCAGCCTGTCTGCCTACCGGAAAACTCCATACTGGCTCTGATACCAAGTGAGTTAGCCCTCGGCTCCAAAGGGTTAGTCACCAAGACTTAGAGTGAAGGACAGACACTAGGATTTGAATTCAGAGAGTATATAAGATCAAGAATAAAGAAAATAATTAAGGGAGAGCATTAGTGAAGAAGGTACCAAAATGTATGCATTACTGTCTTTAAATGTGTGTCCCAAATATTTGCTTTGGCAATATTTTATTTCCACAAATACATATTTAAATGTGTACAACTGCAGCTATCATGCATACATTTTATGTGTGTATTGCTTCGATGCATAATGGATATTTTAATGTACATAGAGCACACATACATACAAATGTACATACTGTGAGTGAAGCTCATAGAATTTGCAGAGTTTCACCATACACAGAACCACCACTCACACATAAACCCAGAACATCACAGCCTGAGCTGTCCCCTCTTGCACCCTCCTCGTGGCTACCTTTTCACTCTTTCCAAGGTAATGACCGTTTTTGGCCTTCAAACAGCAGAGCTCCATTTGTCTGTTTTTGAACTTTATATGCATGGAATTATCCAGCATATGTTATTTTGTGTCTGGCTCTGTTGGGCGATAATTGTATTTCTCATATCAAAATGTGCTCAGTCTTTATAGTTACCAGGAAATAAAAATAAAATCACAGGACCTCCCTGGTGGCACAAGGGGTTAACCAAGCACCTCACTATGAAGCATCTGCAGCCACTGCAACACGAGTTCTATCCCCAGCCAGGGAGCTGACCCACATAGTGCAGCAGACCTCTCCTGCTTTGCCTGCTGTTCCCCTCAGCAGTGTGTTTCAGTAGATCTAGTGAATCCTCTCACCCATCACACCTCTGACCTGTAGCCCAGTTCTTGTATGCATAAAATAAATCTTTAAATAAATAAAAGCACAACAGGATTCCATAGTACCAGTGTTGATGAGGCCCAGAGCACTGACTCTCACCAGCACTGCTCGTGAAAAGTAAATTGCTGGGTCACTTTGGAAAACCCAACGGTAGTGTCTACTAAAAACTATCTGTTGGCTCTCTGCACACAGCCTTTGGTGCAGTGCTTATTTAAAGATACTAGAGAAGTAATTAAAAGGCAGCAAAGTAAAGCACAAGGAGAGACATTCATAAAGATGAAAGACACAGTTAAGTAGGAAAACAAACCAGAGAAAGTATAAATAGAAGCCTGGTTCTTTCAAAGCAACTATAAAGTGAATAGTACCTTGTAAACCTGCTTTATGATGAGAAAGAACAGGAGCAAGAGGTAGCCAGTATGACCCATAAAATGCCCAAGATTAAAAAGGAAACAGAAAAAATAATGTAAGAGGAAAACAAGTTATAAAAGATTATTAGTGAGTTCAGAAACACATCCATGTACATTTGGATACTTGATTTTATGATTAAAATGATGCTGGCAAGCAGTGCAATAAGGTCAATGTTTTCAATAAATATTGCTGGGTCAACTGGAAAATCACACCCAACACAGAAAAATGTGAATGTTGCCGGTGATCTTGATTCAGGCACAGAATTGAGTCTAGAGGGTTTGTAGATGGAAATTTGAAAGGTGACCCAATAAAACTCCGCCAAAATAACCTAGAAGAAAAGATTCACAATCTTGGAATAGGGAACAATTTCTTAGACTACAAAAATCTCTAGGTGCGAAGAAAAAGGGCTGATAAAATGGACTATGTAAAGTTAAAAACATCTGCCCATTGAAAGACATCAAAGAAATAAAAAAGCGAGACATAGAATTGACGAAATTTAGCAATACATTTAACCAAATTGCATCCAGAATAAAGAATTCCTACAAATCAAAAAGAAAAAGACAGGGAATTCAACAACAACAACAAAAAAGTGCAAGACAACCATGCATACATCTTGACAACAAAGAAGTGGGAGAGAGCTGAGAGCTTTTCTAGGCAAACCCGTCTACTGTAGTTTTCTTGGTTTGGGCGTTGGGACTGCTGTGGGGTGCCAGCGCCCTTGGAGGAGAGTGACAGAGAAAGGCAGCTGGACCTATAAAAACTGCAGTTATAAAGTGACAGCTTTGGCCACAGACCTAGTTAAAATAAATGAGTTGACTTGAGCCAGGAGGTTTAAGGGAAACAGCACAAACAGCTTTCCTTGGAGAAGACAGCTGCGGGCGTCACTCACTCGGTGACTTAATGAACGTGACGTCCAGGAGAGAAGCTCCAGAGACAGAGACTCGTCTACACTCCTGCAGCTGAGGCGGGGAGCGGCACTGGCGCACTCACCGTGAGCCTCGGTGGCAGCCGGTTCCGGCACAGAGCGGCAGGTTCTCTGCACCCAAGACCCCGACAAGCCCCAGACAGCTGCGGCCTCACTGCTAAGCCAGGTCCACCTGACAGGACAGGACGGCACAGCTGAGGGGCATCACCTGCACCCCAGGACACATTCTAGCACATTCCACCTGCACCCCAGGACACATTCCAGCACATTCCAGGCAGGTAGAGAAACACTCGCAGAAACATCTCGACCTCGTGGTAACGACCTGATGCTCTATGAAACTGGGGTGGGGGGAGTGGGGGGGATGGGGGGTGTGAGCATGATCAGTTCATAGAGGACTCAGCGCCCTGCTCTGAGATTTCAGGGGTCTAAGCCCCTCCCCACTTTCTCACTTTCTTGCTGCCACAGGGGGCAATACAGGGACGCTTATTGGTGAGGGGTGAATGGATCACGGTAAGGCAAGAACCCACATACCTGAAATCCCAAACCCGATGATGAGGGCGATCGCTCCGGCCAGAATAAAGATGATGCTGATAATGCTAGGGAGAGAGAGAAGAAATCACTTCTCCATTCCACTTGACACTCCGTTAGCCACCAGGGCGCTCACCTGGCGTTTGTAAGAGGTGCGCAGGAACCACCTCACCGTTTTCTCCAGGATAAGCCCCCTCTAGAGACGGCGTTCTAGAAAGGAATCCCAGCCAGTCCTCCCCGCCTCGCTGGGGTACTTGGTAGAGGACGAGCGTGATGTTTATCGTGGACCGTCCTGCGTCCGGATTAGAGAAGACGCAACAGTGTCGGAGAAGACGGATGTCTCCTCAGTGAGGGAATGCGCACAGGGAACTGGCGCCACACTCAGTGCCTCCTTCACTGACTGTCCCTCTGGGTCTTCGTCTCCCTGTCTCCTTCCAGGGGCTTGAAATACCACGACAGGTGACAGTCCTGGCCTCACTTTGTGCCACCCATGTCCCCTCCACAGCCCCGTGGGCCCCCAAAGGAATGTGTTATCTCTTATCAAAAAAGTAAATCAAAAAAGTAAACTTTCTGCTCCCCACAGAAAGTTCAGAGAACGCAAATGAGCCAAAATAGGATAACGCAATCAACTATTGATACAATTCCATCACCCAGACATGGCCACTGTCAGCTTCTTCACCTGCACCCCGAGACTGCCCTTCTCAACGGACGGGTTAACAAGTGGCGTTTGCAGATAAGCAAACAAGGAAGTGTTCTCTTTGCCGCACACCAGAATTATGTGGTGGACGTGTCCTAGGCACCGTTGGCGGGTTATGTCCCTTATCCAGTCAGTCACCTGAGAGTAAACATATAAGTCATCTCCACTTTACAGGCCAGGAAATGACAAGGGGAAATGAAGCATCTCCCCTGAATTCACACGTTGGTCAGCGGGGAACTGGGATAGAATGTGCCTCCCGTGGCTGCACTCCACTGCCTCTTTAGGGTGGGGGCTCACGGATGGCGCGAGCCCCGCTGTTTTCTCCAGGGGTCCTCTGGACAGCTCTGAGGGAGGCCAGCCTGAGCTGTGAGCGGACTCGGGCGGAACAGAGGTGATGGCAGAGCTGGCTGGCCCGCTGCAGAGCGGTTCTGCGAAGCTGCCCCGGTGAGCCATCAGGTAATCTTGGCCACACTCCCGCATCACTGGCTGCGCACACGGTCCCCACACCCCTCGCTGCCACTCGGGGAGCAGGACAAAAGAGAGGCACAGGGAGGCAGGGTGCAAGGCCATAAAAGGAAGGACGGGGCATTTTCCCTTCTGCCTGAACAGGTGTATTGTGCCCAGTTCCCCTGGGCTCAGGGAATGCACTGGAGAGAAACAACAGACCTTCAAGAAACAATTTAAGCAAACCGTTCCCCTGGGGGCCAGGTCCCCTGAGGTGTGGCCTTAGGGGCCACGACTGAATAAGCAAAACATGCTTCCAATAATGGAGCATCTGCCATTGATTTCAAAAGATGGCCTCCTCTGACAGGCTCCCCTCTGCGCTCAGTGAACCCCAGTTCTCACTGATCGTGTGTGAGGACAGCTAAGAAAACTTACAGTGAGAGGTCCTGCGTGCTCCCAGACTCCCGGCCGGAGAGCAGACTTGGCTTGTGACCAAGGCTTTCCCTGCCCCCGTGCAACTTCCCTCTATGAAACTCGATTTTTCATCTTCAAAATGGGAATAAGAGCAATTCCTGCTCTGGCTGCTGAAAGGGTGCCATGGGTTGAAGTGCATCCCTCGGACATTCATCAGTCGACCTTCTAGCCCCACCCCCAGAACGCGCCTTCATTTGGACGTCGGCAGGTGCAGGGGGCATCCGCATAGGTCATGCAGTGGGTCAGGTGTGTTCATTAGAAGGGGGAGGGGGCCTCCCTGGTGGCGCAGCCGGGTTGAGCCCTGCACTGGGAAGCATCCGCAGCATAGCAGCGCGAGTTCGATCCCCGGCCAGGCAGGGGACCCACATGGTGCAGCAGATCTCTCCTGCCTCATCTGCAGCTCCCCTCAGCAGTGTGTTTCAGTTGATCTGCCTGTCATGCTCCCCACTCTGTCTCTGGTGAATCCTCTCACCTTCTGTGCTCTCTGGCCTGTAACCCAGCTCTTGTATGCATAAATGAATAAATCTTTAAAAAAAAATAAAAAGAGGGAGGTTAGGACACAGACCCCTCCCTCACAGGGAGAGTGCAGCGAAGGTGACAGCAGAGCTGCCAGCCAAAATTGCCTCATGTCACCTGAGGCCAGGAGGGGTGGACATTTCGGGGTATAGGATCACGCCCAAGGCACCCGGTCCTCCATCAAAGCCCAGTTGTGCCCTCTCCTTACTTTGCTCCCCCTCTACCCCTCCCCTCTGGTAGGTAGCCTCAATTCTACGTTCAGATTTCTAAGGTTGGTTTTATGGGTTTGGTTCCATCTGACCCTTTGTTTTGTTTCTCTGTATTCCACACAGAAGTGGCACCATCAGGCATTTGACTTCCCAGCTGCTACTTTTTACTGTTTCCTTGCAGCTCTTTGCTCTGTGTTCATAGGTAAAAGCAGTAACAACCCTAGAGGATAACCCCACTGATAATAATGAAGATACCATAGTATTTTTTGATCATAAAATATACCATGTTTCAGGCTTGGGGCTGGCGGTCAGTGGCTTTTCCCCTTTGTTGGAGTTGCCTCGTCCTGTGGGATAACCCGTTTCTGTCCTCACCCTCTGTTTCAGTCAATGCTGTCCCCGTCACTCTATGCCTCACCGGAGCTGTTGTGTTTTTTTCCTGCCTGGATCTGAGCCTTTCCCATCCATTCTTTATTCTGTCAGCATCTGCAGTGACTTCAGAATTTTGATGGGAGTTGACTAAGAGGAGACATCTTAGTTGGAATTGGGGAAGGGGGTGATCAGGGAGGCAGAATAAATCTGCGATTATAAGCACAATTTCTGGACCTGCCTGCACAGGTTCAAGCCCCAGCCCCACAACTTATTACCTGTGTGACCCGTTTCCTTCTTGTGAAGTAAGTTAACACATTTTAAAAAATAATCACTTAGGACAGCGTCTGACACCTAGGAAGCTTCGAGAAGTATAAGCTGTTTGCACCCTTGTTTTTCCGTGGTGGTTACATAACAAGCACATGTTTCCAACTGAGAACCGAGGTGTCCTGGGTGGTGCTAATGGAGGCTGTTGTGGGGTGCAGCCCCTTGGGTCAGGCGCTGAACTATTGGTGAAATGATCACAAACTGATGACAGTACTCCTCCGCTTAAAGCTCTGATGCCTTTCCACTTCTCTCATGATAAAGTCCTCTCTGCAGTGTGGCCACATGGGGCTTTCAAAAGGCGGGTGTCCTCTCTCTCCAGCCTGCCCTTGCACCCTCACTGCCGTCTCTGACGCCTGGCCATGGGCCTGCACACACGCACCCCACCTTCTCTGAGAAGGGGCTGCCCAGCAAGACCTGAGCAGACACCAGGCTCTTGCCTGCGGGAAGGCTCGGAGAGTCTGTCTGTTCCCACCGATGCTACTGAGCCCACCTCCACTGCCCCCAGGCCCACACGTCCGGTCTGTGCACACAGGGCCCTGCCGTCCGTCAACGAGCCCCTGTCTATGCAGCAGTCGCCTTGAGGATTGTTCTGAACTGGACAATCCAATTTCCAAGGTGTTTCCTTGGAAAATAACAACCTCCAGGCCCTGGGAAGAGAAGCAGGAGCTAGAGGAGCAGCCAAAGTAAATAATTCCTGTCTGCTGCCTATTAATTTTTTAAAAAGATGAATAAAATATTTCACGAGGTGTTCTTACATTGCTCTTTGGTTATTACTTCCCCAGAATAATTTCCAATAACTGTGTCACAGGACAATGTTAATGCCAAGCGACGTCCTCTAACCACTGTGTTGGGATTCACAGTGTGTGTGTCAGATGTGCTTTACAGAAGGCCCAGGTGAAATCAGTGCTTGGGGAGGACTGTCCATTTAGTAAACACTTACTAAGTACTTACTGAGGGAGCGACATTGTGCTGGCTGCAACGGAGGGAATGAGGGGTGAGGCGGCCAATGTACCTGCCCTCCAGGGGCTGCTTGGGCCACTGAGAGGACACACATGACACATGCACACACAGGCACACATGACACACAGACGTACACACGTGTGACACACATGCACATGAGCACACCCCCCACAGTAATAACTCAAGAAAGGGATAAAGTCAGGGCTTCAGTAAAGAGAGGAACAAATTGTCACAGGAATGTTGGGGGGCGGGCAGGAACTATTCAAATCTGAGAGAAACGGAGAATCAAGGCGCATTCCTTGCATATATTTCAAAGGAACTAAAAAGAACGCTTTATTCGGAAGTCTGTTTAGTGAGTATGTCATACTGCCATATAATCTCTCTGCGAGGCGGAGGCACAAAGAAAGACGCTATTTCTGCTGCCCGGGCAGGTCAGGGCCAAGCCCCACTCTCAGGTGCTGAGGGCGGGAGGAGGCACTTCGCAAGGCTGGGGTCCCCTGAGGTCCCCAGACACGTGAGTGCGCCCTGGCAGGCTGTCCAGTCCTGCGCTCGTCTGTGCTCCGACTGTTGCTGCCCTTTGCAGCACTTGAAAGGAGCGGGACATTTCTGTGAAGACGTGATAGGTTGCCCCTGAAAAAAAAACCTCACATTCTGTAAAATTGCCCAATGAAGGGAACGGGGCTTATGGGAAAAAAGGGGATGACATGCAGATCACTCAAAACCGAGGTGAGTTTGTAATGGGCCCCAGCAGAAACAATAACTGGTGCCTTGTGAGGGAAGAGACAGCCAAAGCAGACAGCTCTGGAGGCCGAGGTCGCTGGGGGTGATAGAAACGCCCAAACAATGGCGCGGCGGCTGGGGTCGGGGTGCAGGGCAGAGTGGGCGTTGCGGGGGCCAGGCAGCCTGGATGCTTCTCCGGGGAGATGGCCCCCGCGTGCAAGTGCTCATTCAAAGTGAAAAGAAAAATGAAAAAGTGAAAGTGCATGAGCCCTTGCCACTGGATCTGTCGTTCTCCTCTGCTCTTTCTGTTCCCCACGCCTTGGGCCCGTTCCTATCAGCCACCCGGCTTCTGCGTTACAGCTACTGTCCATCTATTTCCAGCCACTTGCAGGCTAACTGGTGCTGTAGAAACACACTGCATCAGGCAGCGTGTGACCTTATCAGCTTATCACCAAGTGACCAAGAAATAAATTATAGAGCCTTATCCATTGAAGACACATTTTCATGGCCTCAGCGGTCCTCCAGGGGGATGTGCTGTTGTTTTTGGAGTCAGTGGGTGGGTTTCTCTATCCTCATCCTCCATCAATAGGAAGAGAGCTGACGTTTATGGGGCACATGCCAACAGGCAAACCTAGTGTTGCCTTCATCTCCTACAGGAGAGAAACCCACAAGCACTACTCACCACCTCCTTCCACTAAGGGAACTAAGGCTCAGCCTAGGTAGCTGACCAAGCCCTCACAGGAGGAGGTGGGAGTTGGGTCTCAAACCCCGAAGTCCAACTGACAAGCCCGCACGCTTCAAGTTAAAGTTCTAGAGAAAGCCCAGGGTGACAGGAGGTCACCCTTCCAGAACCTTCCTTCATCTCCGCCCTGCCTGTCCTCCCAGCTTCATTTCTGAAATGAAGGTTTCCTAGGTCTGCTCACTGGTATGGCTAAGGATTGTTCCAGAAGACATAAAGCACCCTTTGTTTGACTCGAACGTTAATGGTTTCTGTGTTCCAGTACCTGCCTCCTTCTCAAAGACTGACAGAGCTGAGTCACATTCCTCTACATCATCAGCTTACCTCCGCTTGCGTAACTGATAGTGATGAAAACCCCGAAAGCTAAATTAAATCAGAAAAATGGGTGCCGTTTGAATACATTCCATACATTTAGATGAAATATACTGAGCTGATTGAGTACGTCAAGTAAAAATGGATAAATCAAGCATATTACTTTGCTCATAAACTAATAAGGTGACTAGGTTCATAAAGAATGCTGAAATTGAAGACATTTATTTCAGCCTATCCAAAAAGTTTTTCTCACTTTTTCCCCATAAAAGGAGAAAAGGAATTATTTTTAAACACTGTGTGGAACAGATCATCGGGCTTCAAGGTAAAATTACATAACCTTTTTCTAGGGATCGATTGGTACGGGATTTAAGTTTCTGAGAAGCTTAGATTGTTGTCGATTCAAGTTTTGCTCTTATTCCCTGAAGTAGCAGAGTGTAGAGTGCATGTCTCCATCTGTCCTCCCCTCTCTTTTGTTTCTTTTGCTGGTAAAGTCAAGGTCGGCTCTGAACGGGGATCCCAGAGCACGAGAGTGAAGGGTGGTGAGAACTTGGCAACTAGGAGGAGGTGTTTATGGACACTGAGGAGTGTGTACAAGAAAGAGGGCAGGGGACTCTCCCCGCCCATAGCCCAAGCCCACCCACACTCAGCCCTGCCCTCGGGGCTTTAATAGCAGTGACTGGCAAGGCTTCTGCTTGCGATTTCTTTTTTAGTATTTATTTAGTAGAATTGGAGAGCAGGCCAGAGATGTGGGGGTGTTAGAGGATTCACCAGAGACAGAGTGGGTAGCAGAACAGGCAGATCGACTGAAACACACCACAGAGGGGAGCAGCGAGGAGACAGGAGAGGTCTGCTGCGCCCTGTGGGTTCCTTCCCTGGCAGGGATCGAACTAGGGGCCCTAGCAGTGATAGCGCTGAGAGGTAACCCCTGCGCCACCAGGGAGCCATCTCCACTAACTATTAAAGCTCATTCACACTCGGCTTCTCTGGTGGCCTAGGGGCTTAAGTCAGTGCTATCAGGCTATCACCAGCCCCTGTGATCTGAGTTGGA
Organism: Galemys pyrenaicus; assembly: GCA_019455555.1. Taxonomy (NCBI): domain Eukaryota; kingdom Metazoa; phylum Chordata; class Mammalia; order Eulipotyphla; family Talpidae; genus Galemys; species Galemys pyrenaicus. Next base: position 2,730,894 of record JAGFMF010011645.1, on the reverse strand, counting down.
TCCCCGGCCAGGGAGGGGACCCACATGGCACTGGAGACCTCTCCTGCCTGGCCCGCTGCTCCCCTCAGCAGTGTGTTTCAGTATTTCTACCTGTTCTGTTCCCCACTCTGTCTCTGGTGAATCCTTTCACATTGCCCCTAACCCCCACCTCTGGCCTGCACCCCAGCTTTTGTATGCATAAATAACTAAAAAATAAAAAACACTAAAAAAAATTAGTAGAGAGAGATTTTAAATAATATTTTCCCCCAAACGCCCCAAATTACACATCCCCGGTGGGCAGATGAGGCCTGAAAACTGGCCACAGTTGAGACACCTTCTAGGGAGAACCACACAACACAGTTTAGCCAGGTCCCAGAGAGCTGGGATGGAAAAAGAGACTCACAACTCAAAGTGGTCCTTTTCCCATATAGCACCTGTATCTCCTGCTCCTCCTTAGCCTCACTGTGGAGCACACATTTCCAGGACATTCCTTCAGCACCACAACTGAGCCCATTGTGTTAAATAACAAACACACTTCAAGGCTTGGGTGAGCCGCCCATGAACTGTGCGCTGTCGGAAAGCGGGTATTCCCCAGGGCGGTATGTGTGGTCGGCAAAGAAACAGCCTACTTGTGTGTTTTCCACACTGGAGTTCAGAAGTTTCCAGGGGCCGAAGGGCACCTGACTGACGCTGGCTGCTCAAGAGCCTCCTTTTCATGGTCACAGCCTCCGCCCCACCTTGTCCCACAGCCCTCGCTCTCTTCACCTTCCTTCTTATCCTCCTGCTCACCCCCTTCCTCACCTCGTCACCCCTCCATTTCTGGCCTCCTACCCCAGTCTCCATGTATCCCCAGTATATCGGGCGCTGAAGTCTGCCAGGCTGTTTCTCCTCTCTCTGCTTTATTTCCACCGTTTTTCCGGTTCTTGGACTATGGGAGGAACTTCATAACTGTTTGTTGAACAAATGTCCCACCTAGACGGTGCTCCCCACAGAGTGTCAGTGCAGACTATTTTAAACGTGTTTAATTAACGGATGAATTAAATATTCATACTATGTTATGAAGGGAAAGTAACACATTGTTGGCTTATAAAATTTTCCTGTCTTCCTCTCCTCTTTTTTTTTTTTAAAAAGACTCTTTTTAAAAATTGTACTGTGTGAAACCTCACTGGTGCTATGAATTATAACCTTGGAAGGTGAGGAATAGGAGAACACTCAGTTGTCTGGGGTTAAGAAGGGAAATTAGAAAATAAATCAGCATCTTCGCTGTGCTTGATTACGAGGTAAGCCTGGACCCTTTCAGTCATTCCTCTTCATAAATGACCTACGAGAGAGAGGCATCCTCCTAAAAGAAAACAGAACTTTGCAGGGAATGAAAAATTAAATTTCCAGCGATAGTGCATGCTAAAAGAAAGAGATTTGCCAGGACTGGAAATGAAGGAAACACATGAATTCAGTGAGGGAAGAGAATACCGGACACAGTGGCTCAATATTTCAGGGACCAAAAGCTTCTGTCTTGAGCATTAAGCAGAATACCTGGGGCAAAGTTAAGGAGTCACACAAGCTATGGGCTCTAACCTGAGGCTCACATCAGCTAAGGCCCACCTGTAAGCACCCAGAGGTGGTAGCCACCTCATCTGGTCTTGCAGGTGATGAGAAAAAGCTCTCCCAGATTTGTGTCTGTACTTTTCATCTACAGGTTTGAGTCCTGAATTCTCAGACTTGGCGTCCCAGAAAGCCCCAGAGATTAAACTTAAAGGGTTTCTAGTTGGTAAAGTTTCAGTGGTTAGAGCAAGCAAAAGCAAGTGTTCTCTGAAGAAATGTACTCTCAATCCAGGTCTCAAAGAATTTCAGCAGATAAAATTCCCCAATATAAGTTCATAATCATAAAAATTGCAGAGTACACAGGAGAAGGTGTCAGAGCAGGACTTGATAGAAGCAAGAAGTAGATATGGAAATACAGACTCCAGATATTGAGACCATTGACTATATAATATAAAAAATGAGTCTTAAATATGTTAAAGTAAGTGAATGAGAGAAGGGAAAGCTACAGTAAGGGCAAGAGACTAAGAAAGCAGCCCAAAGATTTGAAAAAGGACCAGACAGAATATTTGGAAATGAAAACTAATTGAAATTTGGAACTCATTGGACAGTTAGTAGTAGATTGGATTTAACTGAAAGAGAACTAATTAAGCAGAAGTAAGAAATTATTAGTTAAGCAATAATTACACAGAAGTTGAAGAATTATACATGATGAAGAAAGAGATAAAAATTTTTACAGAGGAAGCGCAAGGGACTGAGGTGACGATGCACTGGTGAAATGGTGGGAAATCCATGGGGACCACAATCGATGTCAAATATATGTAAATTTTAAAAAATTCCAGTAAAAAAGACTTTTTTTTACAGAGGAGATGAGACATACAAAGACCCAAGATGAGACTTTATAACATATATCTAAGCAGAGGTCCAGAAGGAGCGAACTGTAAATGAGGGAGGCAGTATTTGAAGGGAAAACAAGAGAAGAGACTATTTTTCAGTATTAATGAGAAATTTCAGCCTTCAAGTTCAGGAACCTCAATGAAGCTTAAGGATGGTAGCCAAAAATCACAAGATTCTTCATAGTGAAACTGAAGAAGTACGAAGGCCAGGAAGATATTGAAAGTAGTCAGAGAGAAAAGGCTCTACCTAGAAAGGAGTAATTCATCGCTTATTGTCCAAAGTAAGGAGGGGAGGCAGAGAAAAGATCTATCTTCAAAGTGCTAAGACCCAGCGGGTCTTGTAGACACCGATGTGATACGGAGACCCTATGGTACCTACTGTTCAAGTTTCATTTTCCTAGCGGAGATTACCAGACAATGCCATAAAAATTTAAAAGTAAGCTTTCTACTTCACCATAGGGGAGACTCAGGCTTAATGACGTACAGAGACTATGCCTCGGGCATATTGCACAAGTTGGAAAAAACAAGACTTTGTCATCCAGGATCCAAGCTTCCAGGAACTTTAAGAGATGGCCAGAAAAGCTGCATCAGGCCGGCAGCGAAGAACCCCAAGCCCAGGCAGGGGGTGGGGGTGGGGTGGGGGTGGGGGAGTGAAGGGGGTTGGGGGCTAAGCTGGTTGACCTTCCTGATGGACTGGCAAGGCAGGGGAGCAGCCTGTCCCTCCCACCCCAGAACCCGAGACCAAAGTTAAGGTTCAGTGGACTTACGACCAAGGAAAGTGGAAGGAAGCTTTTTTTTTTTTTTCAGTTTTAGCTTGTGTGTGTTTCTTGTCGTATGGTTTAGCAGTTTTTATGCAGCGGGTCACATACCAGTTGCCGGGACATGGGTGCCACCACTGCTAACTTTTGGATGCTTAGGGCGTTGTCTCCGGCCTGGGGGAAGAGTATTGGGGGCAGGGGGGTCTCCCTTTCCCTCTCGCGAGGGAGCCGGTCCACGAGCTGGTGTCTGGCGAACAGGAAAACACTGAGAACGTTCGTCCCTGTCCAGCCGCCTGCACTGGACGGGGCTCAGCTCCGGATACAAAGTTGTTGTGTTTCAAAGCCCAAACGTCCAAGGAAGTAGAACTGGGGGAGGAAGGGCCCCTCCAGAGACCCCTGGAGGGAGGTTCTGTTAGGGACTGAGGCTCCTTCTCGGCCTGGGAGCAGCACTGCCTCAGTTTCCCCGGGGTCGAGTCGCTACCGCCCGCCTTTCCTGCGCTCGGATGCCCAAGGGCGAGGACGCTGGTGGGCGCACCGGGCGCTCTAGCCGAGCCGGGGCTTCACTTAGATTGTAAAGTTTGGCTAAAGAACTAGGTGTCTTCGCTTTATATTTGCAGGGTTGCTTCCCTCTTTCTAAGTGCATCCTACCCAAGCCGAGGATATGCTGTTTTTGGTATTTCTGTCAAATGCAGCAGTGCTGGCGGCCACCGCGGGGTCCAGGAAGAACTGAGGGGCTGCGGCCACACGGGTGGGGCAGGAGATGAGGCGGGGATACGGGGATTCTGGTTCCTTTCGGACTTGGGGATCCCCCTACGCAGAAAAGCTGACTCCGTGCTCCGGAGGAGGAGCCTGGGGCTTCCCCAGGGGAGCCAGAGTGGAGCCCGGGGCGAGTCTGGGCAGTGCCTCCCGCATTTCTGGGGTGAAACGCTGCTGCTGTGCTCTGAAATTGCCTGTGATCCCAGGATCTGTGCTTTCGGGCTTGGAGATGTGGCTTGACATGGTCTTGGCTACTCCAGTGGTGCCAGGTCCCAGTGGGGGAGTCTGGGTTGGCAACTCTTTGAATGGGGGGGGGGCATTTCAATGGTTAGGGAGGGACAATAGGTAAAAGGGCTGATTTACAACACCCTGTAGGTCTGACCCGACGGGGGTGTGGGTGGGTTCTGCCTTTCTGGACATCTGGGGCTCAGGCTTCAGTCAAAGCCCTAATTGGTCACAGCTTCCCTCTTCCTGCCTTGGCAGCATGAGTGCAGCAAGCAGATGCCCAGACTCTGCAGTGTTTTCCTGGCCATTTTGTGATGCCAAGCTTCAGGCTGGAAGTGGGGGCTGCAGGAGGGAAGCAACTATTGTAAAGGAAAAGGGGCACTGGGCAGGGGAGAGCACAGAGGGCGAGAAGGCAGGTGTGGGGAGCGGCCATGTTTCCCGTCACTTCTGCTGTCTGGGGCTGTCGCCCCTCTGCGTGTTTGTCCATGGAGGGGAGGGCAGCGCGGTGAGACACGTGGGTGTCCGGCCCCCAGAACCGGCCCTGTTTCTTCATGCCTCCATGCAGAGCGGAGGGGATGACTATTTTTACATTTGGCTGCTAAGATTTCTGGGCCTCCTTTCAAACCCTTAAAAAAAGGATCCTTTTCCTATCCACTTTAGCTAATTATACAGTATTACTAAGAGCCTATAATTTAGTCATTCCTGCAGGCACTCAAGTGGGGGGCACCTCAGCAGCATTTGTTCTGTGGGGGGAAGCCCCTGAGAAGATGCCACATTCTTTCCTCTCACTCGCAGACTCCTCATTCTCTCCTACGTGGCCTTGCTCTGGATAATTTTGAGGACAGGTGTGTACAGCAGCTGTCCCGTGTCCTCACTGGGCCCTGTCCTTTTCACTGTCACCATGGGGTCACGTTGTATTGAAAGGATCTGTTTACACGGTTGCCCCTTCTTTAGTCTCCTCTCAATTTTCTAAGAACAGGGCCCCTATTTTTTCTTTTTTGTGTAACATGGTGTTAAATGTAAAGCTCCAGCCAGGTGCCACCATACCAAAGTGAGATACCATGTCACCCTGCAGAGTTTAGAAAGGTCTTGACAGCCAGCCACATAATCCTTGTCCATTTCAATCGGATGAAGGATATCAAACAGGACTCCGAGTGGGGAGAGAAGATCTGTGAAGCTGTGTCTTTGGAGAAAAGATTTTTCTGTGCTTGGGGCCATGTTTCTCCCCGCTCCCCAATGAACAAATACAAAGTAGAAAGTTGGAGTGTGGTGGGCACCTGGAATTATTGGGGTTTAGAACAGGAGGGAGAGGCAGAGGGCAGAGGAGAGAAGGAGAACAAAGCTTTACTTGGAGGTCACCACTTCTATGAGGCAGGGGATCCAGGCATAAGGGAGCTTGTTCTGAATATCCCAGGGCCAGGCAGAGCACCACCAGTAGGAATACCTGGGAGGGGGCGCCTGAGGAATACCTGGGAGGGGGCACCTGAGCATCCAGGATCAGGTGTGAGGCGCATCTTTGGCAGCCAGGAACTAGGGGATGTCACCCAGCTGAAGGAGAAGCCATGTTTTCATTAGGGACCTCAGAGGTTTCATCTTGTCATTTTCTATGGAATTCACTTTAAAAGGTCAGAGGGAGATAGAAATAAAATTTGGCTTTGGTTATAATCTACTGGCCCTGTTGGATCAATATATCCGTCATATTTATCCCCCTGAGTGTCAGACTTAGTGCCCGGCTCATGTGAGGGATTTGATAAATGCTGCAGTGAGCTGATCTGATTTTGGAGCTGATTCTTCTTCTGCTGAACCAAAATGCATCCAGAGATACCCCGACTGAATGGCAGCTCATATTTTTATTTCAGGGTTATGTTTCCTTAATTTATCCTTTGGGGCAGATTTTATATGAACATTTAAAATGACCCACTATTTAGTGGAATAAATATTTAGAGATTAGTTCTTAACTATTGCGTGGAAGTAGTGTCTAGTCCAGAGAAATGACCCTGTTATGACCTATATAAGCCCAGACAGATATCCTGCGTCCAGTTTTTGACCATGTCACAGTCAAAGAAATGGAAATCTACTGGAAGAGTTTAACTGAATCCAGTGGCTATCTAGGAAAATATCCAAAGGCATTGCATGGATAAGGCACAGAAAAACCTCTTTTTTCCAAAATAATTCTTCCTTTTCAATTTCTATCCTTCCTATAGTGCCCCACCCCCAGGCCCCAAACTCTCTGAAATCCACCTTCTATTCTCTTTTCTCTCACATTTTCAAATCTGTGTTCTCCCTCATCTGCAAATCTCCTCCCCTCTCTCCTTTCTCATAGATAGAGTACTGTCGAACTTACAATTGTGAGTTGGAGCCAGGGAGACTTAGCAGAAAACACCAAGATTTTCCTTGATAGAATTGGAGAAAGGAAGAAGATGTGGATATTTATCTGTTTTTCTCTGTTACCTCATGAAGGGAAATGGTCAAGGGCAGCTTTGGGAATAACTGGTCTATGTTTTAGCATTTCTGGCATTTTCCTCACCCCACACTCACATTCATCTTTAGCTATAAATAAGAAATCTGTTCCTTTGGCTTTGTTCCTGATTAAAATATGTAGTGTCATATTTTCCCTCATTAGTCATTGACACCTGGGTATCAACAAGTGTTTTAGTCACTTTACTGACAGTAGGGCTGGGTGGTAAATTAAGGAGGAGACCAGGACTTAAGAATGTCACAAATGGGGAAAATAGGGATGTTAGGTACAAAACTTGCTATTTTCTTGCTGCTGGTAGGGGTAACTGCTGTTTCAGTGGCAATGATTACTCTGTGGAGTTGAGATGGTGCTGAAGAGTGGAGCTGGTGCAAAGTTTAGGGTGAAGAGAGGGGAACAATTTGGCCACAGACATCAGGTTTATGCTTTGCACAGAAAGGTTTGATCTGGTAATTCTCCATCTAGGAACTCATTCTAAAGCAGCATGTCTTCCCAAGGATGTTAACTATCGTGTTGATTAAAATTTTAATTGTGAGCAAATAAATGGAAGCACCTACATGTCCCCAGCAGGAAGCTGAATGAGCGAATTAGGGTTTATTACTAGAGACAATACCAGACCATTGTGGAAAATCCATCAGAGGAGGATAATTATGTGAGGAATATTCACCAAACCAATGGAAATTATTACTAGAATGATATGTACAGTATGATGCCATTAAGAAATATATACGCAGACAAAAAGCACTAGGCGAATGAATGGTCGTTATCTCTGCATTAAGGATGATTTAGATTCTGATAGATATTTTTTCTTCTGTGATTTTCTGCATTAATCCCATGAAACTGGGGAAATAGATTTAAAAAAGAAAGCATTGCTTCAATTTCTTCAGGTTTGACCTAACTTTCTTCAAGATGGTGGGCGAAGAGGCACCTTTCAATTTGAGGCACCCAGGAAGTGTCCACTCCATCAATTTCTAGGGCCAGTGGTTTGCTCTTGCAGTAGAATGTCATCGCAAGAGTCAGGGCCCAATGAGTATGTGCCAGAGACGATATATAACATGGGTTTTGTTCACTTAAGTGAGAAAACATGTTTTCCATAACTCAATAGACTGTTCACAAGTTACCCCAGGCAGTAATGAGGGGCCAGCTTCAGGGACCCCAGGTGAGCAGGACCAGAAGCCCCCAGGAATTTCGGGTAAACCCACTCTACAGTCTGATACCACTAGGGAACACTAATGCAAGTCACCATGTTACAAGTCTCTTCTTTGCGATTCTATTTGCCTTCAGGGTGGAAAACTGGGAAGTTAGCAGAATCCTCCACACATATTAAAGAGACTCTTGTAAGCCTGGTGCTTTCTGCTGGGAAAATTAGCCTTTGCATTCTGATAACATACTTATTAGAATGAACAGAACATGTTGGGGTAAGTCACGGCGAAACTATAATTCGTTATTTGCTAATCTATGAAAGCCAAGCATTTCATTGATCCTGTCATTTGTCTGTGAGAAAATGTCAACCCCAAAATATGAGAAAACAGCCAGATGTAGCTGTTTTTGAAGTTTGGGTTCTGTTCTAAAGGCTTAGTACAGAGGTTTTGGGAGACCCCCCCCTTTTTTTAAAGATTTTATTTACTTATGCATACAAACCCTGGAGTACAGGCCAGAGGCACGAGCGGGGGTGGTGAGAGGAGTCCCCAGAGACAGAGTGGGGAGCAGAACAGGCAAGTCTACTGAAACACACTGCTGAAGGGAGCAGCGGGTGAGGCAGGGGAGGTCTGCTGCGCCATGTGGGGCCCCTCCCTGGCGGGAATTGAACACATGCTGCAGTGGCTGTGGAAGCCCCACAGTGAGGCACTCAACCTCTTGCGCCACCAGGAAGGCCCTTGGGAGACCTCTTTAAGGAAAAAATGTCTCCAGTTGGCCACGATCTCGACAGCTTTGTTTTATCCAAGTGCTTCTTCCTCATCCTAGTGTCCTGTCCCTGAACACTTAATGCCAATGGCTTACGAAGAAAGGCACTGGGACTTGGCATCCTGGGGCATCCCTGAGATCCTGGGGCAACCTGGCTTCCCAGTACTTGGCAAAGTGCAGCCACCAAGCCCCTGGACCCAAGGGGATTTGCCTCGTGAGACCCATTTTCCCACCAGCCTAGACACCCCAACTTGCCCAGCTGCCCTAAATACTTCATCTTGCATTGAAAATTAAATAGGGCCTCCCTGGTGGTGCAAGGGGTTGAGTGCTACACTGTGGGGGTTTTACAGCCACTGCAGCATGAGTTCCATCCCCAGACAGGAAAGGGACCCACAGGGCACAGCAGACCTCTCCTGCCTCGCCCGCTGCTCCCCTCAGCAGTGGATTTCAGTCAGTCTGCCTGTTCTGCTCCCCATTCTGTCTCTGGTGACTCTTCTCACCCCCGTGCTTCTGGCCTGTACCCCAGCTCTTGTGTGCATACATCAACAAAATACCTAAAAAAGAAAAGAAAAGAACACCTTTTCTAAATTCGAAAAAGGTCTAGGCTTTGGAGACAGAGAGATGTACACTATTTCAGATTCCTTTGCATAGATTATAGCAAACAGTTGTAATCATGGATCGGATTGGAAGATCATGGAAACGGGTGGTCCTCGAGAGGAAGTGTGGGCAGGGGGCCGTGGGCCTGGCAGGCCCTGCCGTGTCCCTGGCTTCTTGGCCTCATTGGCTTCCCTGCTCATTTGAAAACCGTTCTCAAGGGCGATTTTTAAAAATTAGTTTATTTCTAACAGAGATGACATGGGTTTCCATCACTGTTGGTATTCTGGGAGAACAGGGTCTCCCCCTCAGGTATCACCACCTTAGTGCACCCACCGCCAAAGCACCTGCAGTCCACTGTGTGCGCATCCCGCCCGCCCCCCTCCTCCTCCCCCACTGCAGCCAGTTTCCCAGTGGTCATTGTTCAGCTGGCCTATATCTGAGCACAGGGCGCCAGGATCTCGTCTGCTGGTCTGCACGACTCTCCCGAAGACCCCTCTGTGTTCTCATTTCACGCTAAGCCTTCGTCTTCCAGTTACAAGTAGCAACATTTTCTGCAGCTCGTGGAGTTCTCTTTAGCTACCCCTTTGGCTCCAGCTCTGCCTTCTTCTTCCTCTCCCTCTCCTCATTCCAGCTCAGAGGCCTTGCCCTTTGTCTAGATGTTCTGCTCACGACTCCCTGCTTGGTTAAGTCCCACTCAGATGAAAAGTCACCTCCTCTAGAAAATCTCTCTAACCATCCACTTCATCGCCAGCTCCAAGGTTGGACCTGGACTTGAAGTCATTCCCGAACATTCCGAGACTGACCAGCGCGCACGTAGTGTTCAACCGTGTTTACAACCGTGTTTATCTGCATCCTCTCTAGTGTGTACTGACGGTGGGCCCTATACCTTGTGCCCAAGAAGGAACTGTGGTGCCAGGTACACATCCATGTTCAGTAGATATTTGTTGAGTGCATTAACAATGGGTTCAGAAGTAGGAGGAGAGTGCTGGGACACAGAAGGAGGCGTGATTACAAGGTCAAGGGACTCTGGGGAGGTTCCACCAGCAGGCCAACCCCAGCACTGACGTAGGGTGTTAGCCAAGAGCTCCAGAATGTCAGGCCGTACCCCTCAAATAGACAGATGCTCCAGAAGCTGAACCCAGAGGGAAGTAGCCGGTTAGACATAGATGTATGGCACTGCTGCTAGTACTTCTGCCTATTTTAAGTCCTGGGCTTGTGTCTTAGGGGTTTTTAAAAGTAGCCTTAGTGTAATGGCGAGGTAGCTTCACAATGAAAAAATTCAGCGTATTTCATTAGTTAACTGCTTCCATGAGTGGAATAGGCCTGCCTGGAATGCAAAGAGCCATGTGATGTGATCGGTAACCTGACGGGCGCGTGGTCTGCAGCTCCGCTCCTCGGAGCAGCCCTGGGAGTCCATCTATTGTCTTATCTAACAAGAGAAAATAAATGACTGGTCTGGGATTGCTCTCGGGAAGCTTGGAAAGGGCGGTCAACACGGTGCCCCTGGCTCCAAGTCCCCTTCCTGTCCATCATGCCGCTGAAGACAGGTGGCAGCGTCTGCTCGCCTTCCCTTGCTGCTGCTCTCGGAGCGCTCAGTAAATCTCCGTGAGATTATTTGGTTTTTATGGCTAGAGGCTGAATGAAGTGTGAGGGCCCAGAGATGATGTGGTCTGGCTTATCAGCTGTCTGCTCTTCCAGTGCACCTAAGGCAGATGCTTTATTTCACTCACATGTGAGAAATCTAACAGGTTGTCCTTGCCCTACCTGGCCACAATATGTACGTACCCCGAGCGGCACATAATGGTCAGGGGTGCGTTTAAGTCGCTGAAACCCACCTAGCTCTACTTAACAACTTTGATGAATTGAATTCTGCCCTCACAAGGGAACTACACCCTCCCTGGCAAACCTCATATTCCAGCTCCCTGGAGGATTAGAAAGTCCCCACCACACCTCATACCGGCCAGATGACCAGAGGTGCTGGGTGATGTCAAAGTGCCCAGTTGCTCCACAGAGGGCTCCCTCACGTAGAAGCACTAGACAGCGAGAGAATGGCAGACACCACATGGGACGCTCTCCTGGGAAGCATTCCAGGCAGTGGGACAATGGAGTGGGGGAAAGAAGTGGAGCGAAGAGGATTCAGCCTCGGCCAAGCTGTTGTCTCACTGTACTCTACCTGCACCTGCCCCGGCCAACAATTTCTTTCTCTGTCTGAGACATCTGGCTCCCGAGAGCAACACTGTCACGTCTGGCTCTGTGCCCACGTGCTCACAGTGTGTGGGTGACAGCCAGAGGCACTGGGTCTCCTCCCGCATCCAGGTTGGCTGAACTCACCTTGGATTGTAAGCAACTTAGATGAGCACCGGTGAATTGCGATGCTGATAGTGCCCTGGTGATAAGCCGTGCAAAGAGGAACTAATAAATGATGGCAGTAATGAGAGGCAGTTAAAGTAATGCCAGCATTTACTTGGTAGAAGTCATTTGAGGGAGGCGGGGAGCTACTGATGTCACCTCAAGAGTTCTCCCTACATGCTTATGAGGGAGAAAAAGGAAGAGGTTAGTTACCAAAAAGCCTATGTAGAGGAAGGCTAATCAAGGTGAAATTACTCTAGAAGCACGAGGCCTGAAAAATACGACAACTTTCGATATCAAAGATGGATGGGCACTCCCAGAAAGGAGAATACCAGCTACCTTCCCCCTCCCGGCATTTGTTCAGTCCTAGAAACTGCTCCTCAGCCACTATGTTAGTGTATTTTTTCTCTTCGTGATTTCTGCTCTTTTTAAATGTCTCCAGCCCTTAGTTTCCCCAAGTGGGCCCTCTATACATCAATATATGTTTTTTTTTTTTAAAAAAAAGATTGCATTTCATAACACTGAATCGTTCGCAGTGGAATACGTTTCTTATTCTCAGGACTTTAAATGCTAATTGCATGGTAAAGTCTGTGGTAGATTGAGCCATTCAGTTACCATTTTTATAGTTCAAAACAATAGAACACTGGCTGTTTCCTTTGACCGAAACTTGTTGACTGCGTGCAGAACTCTGCTGGGGGAAACGCTGTTTCGTGTCAGTAGCATCAGAATTCACCTCGGGAACCGCTGACTACAGAATTTAAACACAGAGACTGTTCTGTGCTTGAGTCACGCGTGTTGCTTTGACCCACGGTGCTCCAAGGTGCCGGATGATGGATGCACCAGCAGGGAGGTGCAGGCCAAGGGAGAACCCCCTTCCTGCTTTGGGACTGAGTTTCCAGGAAGGGGCACCCAGGAAGGCATTTCCCAGCTAGTGAAATTGCAGAAATGCACATTACTATACACAGTTCAACTATTGTGGCAGGAAGGTGTAAGGAATTTTTTTAAGCTATCAAATTGATTTAAAACACTTAGTTTTGCTACATACACAAAGTTCATGAGAAGAAGCAGACTACGAGCAGGTGCAGAGCGGTGTCTCGGAGAAGATGGCCTTCTAGCCAGGACCGAGTGCATCCTGTCTGCCAGCTGCCTCCTTGACCTGGGCTGAAACCAGGGCCCTAACTCTCGAATGCCTCTTCTGCTCCCCGCTCGGGATGAAGGACTAGCCCACCCACAGAGGTCCTGAAAACTACCAGTATTCCCAACACCCTGGCTGCTTTCCAAAGTCTCCGTGGACGGTGGTTACTGCAGCTTTGAAGAGGGCCCTGCAGCAGCACTAGCTATAGATGCTGCTTCGCTCTCTCAGCTAGGTTCTCAGAACCTGAGTCCCAGTGATTCAGAAAGGCTGTACGCTTACGTGGGAAAGGTAAACAGCACAAAGCATTCCTGTGGGTACAGTGACAGCTGCAGCATGGGGTGCAGAGACTTGTGGGCTACCCTAGGAACCTAGCTCTCATTTGCATGGAGTTTTGGCCCGCTGGTAGAGGGTGAGGTTGGCATGGTGAGGAATTCCTCTGTCAGGGCTTTTAGGCAGAGCCTGGCCTGCAGGAAAGCTCCGTGGGGGTAACTGACAAGCATGCTTCTCCCCGGGCACCCCTCGTGTGGGGGCCCCGCTCTGTGTGCGGAACATTCTGGAGCCCTGCTTCCTCTCCCCTGGTTGCTCCCAAATTAGCCATGTTCCTGGATGCTGGGTCAGCAGAGACCTGCAAGCTCGCCCAGCGTCCGTGCCCACTGCCCTCAGTGGCTGGCGTGAGGAGTCCCCAGAGGCAGAGGCCCCTCGGACGGAGGCGCTGGTGGGGGGTCCAGGCGGGAGTGGCCGCAGCAGGGCTTGAGAAGGCGGCTGCTCTGGCTCGTGTGCCAGGCCCAGTGTGAAGGTCTTTAGCCAAAGCCCCTCGGAACTCAGGCCACCAGAACGATGCTCTGATTCTCCCATCAACCCTGGCTTCTCAGCTGCCTGGGGAATCACCAAGAGTTGGAGTCTCTTCCAAAACTGGGAGACAGAAGGAAGAGGAGGAGGCAGGTCCCTGGAAGGCAGAGGCTGAGACCAAAGATCCCTGTCTTCTGGGCGGGAGAACTTCCTCATTTAACGCTGCAGGGCTCCCACCAGAAGGCCCGGAAACCTGGTGCTAGGCTTGAGGACCTATGTTTGGGGCTCTTTTGGGGTCTTGAAGAAGCCCCTCCCCAGCTGCCAGCACATGATTTATCCTCTCGTGCCCTACAGGACTCTTCCCAACTCCAAAGTTTATGAAACATTTTAAAGGACACTTGTCCCCGTGCAGCCACCTTCTGCCCCGGATTCTGGGACTGTGTAGTGATGGGCAGAGTCAACCACCGAAACAGAAAGTGAGAGAAAGCGCCAGTTCCCATAGTGCCCTGGGCCCCCAGAGCAGTGTCTGGGGGTTCCCGTGCGGGGCGTGGCAGAGGAGGCAGGGGCTGCCACGGGGCCAGGTGCAGAGCCCAGCTCCAGGACATGGGAGTGGCCCCCGGGGAGGGCGGGAGAGTGGGGCGTCAGGAAGGAGGCAGTGAAAGCAGGTGAGAGAGGCCAGAGGCATTCTGTCCGGCTGGCTGCTTGAAGGTCGCTGGAGACACTGACAGAAGCAACGCCCCGCCCCGGCATAGTGCTCGCCGTCCAACTAGAGCAGTTGGGAGGGAGCAGCACAGAAACATGCCATGCAGAATAGCAGAATTCGCAGCTCGCAAATGTCCACTGAGCGCCCGTATTAACCTGCGTGACTCTGACAGTCTGCTAATGCAGATTCTCCAATCACCCACACTTTACACATGAGGCTCCCCAGCACAGAGGAGGTAAATAATCTGCCCAAGGCCACAGGGCTGGACAGTGGCAGAGCTGGCACTGCCCACCCCCCCAGCAGCCTGGCCCCCGCCCGTGCTGGGCTCCCACCTCCCTGGCCAGCCAGTCACTGCAGCCGGCTCTTCGCACAAGTTTGCTGAAAGGGGAAAGATAAGTGGGCTGGGAACTGGGGTGGTCTCGAGCCCAGAGAGCTGTTTCTGTTAGGACAGGAGCCAGGGACAGGGCTCTCATGCCAGGCAGGGCCAGCAGAAGGACGGCAGGATCTGATCTGCGGCTGGAGGAGGTGCCCGAGCAGGTGTGGTGGGTCGGTGGGTCGGATCCAGGGCACGGGGGCTGCCCCTTGACAGAAGTTGGGCTTGAACTCGGGCACCAGAAGGGGAGGCAGAGAAAGAGGGCACAGAGGAGCACGGCTGGTAGTCTTGGAAGAGGAAAGATGAAGGAGGCAGTCCCTCTCCGCAGGATCCTATTTTCTCAGTCAAGGATAAAGCAAGTTCATCTTCTGAGGACGGAGAGGGAGGTGTGGGGGTGGTGAGTTAGTGCCAGAGGGCAGGAGAGAGAGCAGAGTTGTGAGATGGTCATTTGGGCTGAGGTGAGGAAAAGCACAGTGAAGAGCCAAGATAAGAGCTGAGAGAGAGAACCCAGCGCACCTACATCCTCTGGTCATTTTCTGACTTTGCCCAGTTTGTCGTCTACGAAATGTTTGATTCTAAATCCTCAGTATAAGAAAGTAAAAATGACCTGCCCCTCCTCCCCTCACTGCTGCGCTGGGAGTATAGTAGCTGGAATATATTTGGAGGTGATAAGACAGTAAATCTCAAGCATCTCGGGCAGATGGTCGGGGATTGAGGAAAGCTAATATAAAGAGCAATAGAATCTGGGTTTCCTACCTGCAGACATTTCACGTCTTTTCCCTTGTTTTCATCAAGACCCATCTGTCTCTCTGTAAACATTTCTTAAGGTGATGTGGAATGATAAATGAGCTGAGATGAAATTTCTCTCTCTCTAGATTAAATCCTTGTGTTTTCCCAGGCTCAGAGAGCAGGTCTCCGGGAAACTTCAGCTCAGGTATTTCATTGTAATGTTAACGAGGCCAAATCCCAGCCAACATGGGCTGAAATAATGTTATTTTAGGGCCTGGTGTGACACATCATTTCACCCAAAGTCTCAGTCTGTAAGAATCTCTGGACAGTACTCAGTAAGGACTTAGTGGGTGATGCTTCTAGAATTGGGCAAGATCAGCGCCACCTGGAGGTCTTGTTTAAACACCGCCGTCCTCACCCCCAGAGTGTGTCTTCGGTAGGTCAGAGGGGCCTAGAATGTGCCTTTCCAACAGGCCCCGGTGGTGCGGCTGCTGGCCAGACTGAGAGTTTATCGTGTGTCCCCAGCTCGGGCAGTCAAGGATTTCCCTGAATCGCACAGAACTGGGACCGGCCGAGTCCGCCGAGTCCACTGAAATCCCCCACGAATGTGGGCACAGAGTTTTCTGAAACCCAAGTGTTCTGCTCTTCTCTCCCTGCCCCCATGTCCCTTTGTTATTTTGTGAAAACAAAGGCGGAATCGCTGAGTAAGGGGACACGTTGACCACAAGCCAGGTGCAGCTCGCAACTGTCTCTCTGTCCCTCCGCTCAGCTTCACCACAGCCTCTGCGGCGGGTCCTAGTTCTCACCCCAGCAGAGTGAGGAGGAAGTAGAGGCACAGCAGAGTTAAGGGGCTACTTGAGGTCTCCCAGCTAGAAAGCGACTGACTCCAGAGTCCATATTTTGCCCACTTCTTCATATGTCAAAAGTAAACATGGATGAAGCTTTGGTCTCCCTGGGGACTCTTACTACTTGGGGAAAGCCTGGTCTGTTGGGTCCAATGCCAATTTTAAGCGAGGGTCACGGGAAATAAGGTTCATTGCAAGAGCTGTGTTCTACCCATTTTTTAGCTCCATGATGTGCATGCAAGTCACACAATTTATTTCCATTACCCCGTGATAAAAGGAAGGGTGCTCTGACCTCAGAGCTTCCCTTCAGGCTCTGCAAGGGGGTCATCCTCTGAGTTTCTGCTGATCTAGAGTGAGTGGCTGAGCCCACTCTGGTGGAAGCTGCTCGTCCATGGGCCCAGCCTGTGCTGGGGAGAGCTCCCTCCTCTCTGGCTGGAAACTCTTCTGCCCTGGCCATCACTGGCCCCCAAGGTAGTGAGTTCTCTGGTCATTCTTTAGGAGAGTGACCGGCCCGGTCAGCAGAGGTTGAGCTCGGGATCCCCTCTGTGAAGGGGATTGATGTGTATCAGAGTAATTATGGCAAAGAAGGGGGGTCCGGTTAGGGCCAGGAGTGGACACGGGCTTCCCCCAGGTGGGCTCCATGCGTATCCCTGGAAAGGCTCTCCCGAGTGTACACACTGGCCCTCTTTTGGTGGCCTCTTGGCACAAAGGCCTGTGCAGAGGTCAGGTCTGTGTCTCCTCACCGCCTGCGCCCCTGCAAGCATGGGCACCTGGCTCAAGATCTGCTGGGCCAACAAGAGCAGCCTCTGTTAATCCCAGCGGGTCCCTCCGGGGTGGGGGATCTGCATTTTGAACTCCCACCTCCTGCTAATCCTCCCGCAGAACCAGTCCAGCTGGTTGTATTCATTATTGGAAAGCCCACACTGGGTCCCTGCAACAACAGAGCTGCTTGTTGCAGGTGGAGGGTTCAGCCTGTGGAAGGAGGGATGCAGGAGTGGGGGGCGGAGGGGCTGGGAAGGCTCAGGGGAACAGCTTGGGGTTCAGAGCCAGGGCGAGCAGGTGTAAATGCCGCTCTGTTTCTTAAAGAAAGACTGTGTGACCTTGGACACATGACTTCTCCCAGATGATAATGAACCCTCACAGGAGACGGATTACAGGAGGCTACTGTGAGACTCCTAGCCTAGGGCATGAGGAGAGAAGGTGCTGGAAAAACGCTATGTTTTCTGACACAGGTGCTCCTTCGGACACGGTTACAGGGCAAAAGAAATCCAATGGAAACCCCCACCATTCTGCTTGCCCCACCCCGTGGGGGGGCACCTCCTTGCTGGAGACTCAGCTCCTGCCCACCACACAGAGCCCCCCTGCCCTATGCAGGGCTGGTGATTTCAGGCAAGGACACAGGACAAGGTGCTGCAGGAGCGAGCAGAGGGGAGGAGAAAGAATTTTCTAGGCTGCCCTGGGAGGTAACATCCTCTTGGTCTCTTCTTTGCCTTTACACTGTCACTTTGAGGTTTCCATTCCTCCCTCCCTTCTCTCCCCCTCCTGAGAAAGACCACAGGCCTGGAAGGTCAGCACTTCACACAACCCCAGAGGCCTCACTCTTCCCACCCGCGCCTGCATGAAATGTGTCCTGCCGAATCACCAACTCTTTCAGCAAACCCTTCTTCTGCTCTCCAGCTCTTTGATTCTAGAAAGGTAAGCGAGCGAGGCTCCAGTGGGAAAGAGCCAAGTGGAAGTGCGTAAATGAGAGCCGCAAGGGCAGGGGGGTGTTCCTCTCTGCTCATCTTTGGAGGTAGATGCCCCGCGGGCGCACCCACCGGCACCTGCAGCACCTGCTGCCCGCAGTACCCGCTGCCCACAGTACCCACTGCCCGCAGCCCCGCAGCACCCGCCGCCTCTGTGTCTGAACACCCCACCTCTCGGCTCCCAGCTGATCTGCACCTTGGCTTCGGCTAGGTCCGCTTGCTCTCTCTGCCTGGGTGTGCACGTCTTTCTCCACCTCCATCCCAGTTCCCAGCGTGGGGCTGGCTCTGGCTCTAGCTTTCAGCCAAGGTCTGTTTACTCAGCAACAGCAGTGGATGGGGGGGGTCTCCAGGGAGCCCCCAGAAAAGCCAGGGATCCCATCCTCCAGTTGACAGGCAGAAGAGGGTGGGTGGAGTGAACCGTTGAGCTCCGCCCAGAGAGCGGCCACTGAGGAGTCCAAGCTGCCTTCCTCCGTCCCCCCGCTGGGTCTCTTCACAGAGGCCCTTGCATCCCGCCAAGCAGCCCCGCCACCCGCTCCGTGCGCCCTTGCGCTTGCATGTGGAGACCCCTACCCCATGGCGCGCACAGCCGCGCCCAGAGCTGCGCAGGAGGGGCCAGCCTCCGCGCGGACCATAGGGCAGAGCGGCCTCCCCTGAGTCCAGAGGGGCTGGGCCACGACGGCGGGTCAAACCCAGCTAGGCCTTGTCTGGCTCCGGACAACCCAATGCCAGGTCAGACCAGGGTGCCCGCGGGGACCTCTGGGGCTGCCCCGCGGCGCTCAGCACCCACGAAGGCCGCATCCTGCCCCGTCCGTCCTCTGCGAGAACAGAGAAGACGCACTAACCTCCAGAAGATGATCTGTCCCAGTGACGCCATGGCGAGGAAGGGTCCCCTCGGAGAGCTGGTGCGCGGATCTGCCTCCGTGCTGTGTGACTCACCGCAGCTCCCCGCTGGCCTTAAGTAGTGGGCCCGTGCTGTGTGCAGATGGCATGCTGTGCAGACGGCTCAGGAATGAGGAAACGGGCTGCCCTGCAGACTCCCTGCGGGTGCGAGGGTACCTGAGCCAGCCAGCGCCTCCCGCAGCCCTGACCTGGGGAGGGCGGCAAGGCCTGCTTCCCAGGCCCCGCCCGCTGCTGGTGGAAGGTTGCTCCAGGCAGGGAGATGTTATCTGCAAATGAGAGAGGACTGGGATGGCTCACAGGGCAGGGCTGTCCCCGGAGGCCGGGAGCTGAGGCCCACCACGGGCCCTAGTCCTCACACAGCGCCCTGGTGGCCACTGAGGGCCTCTCCTGAAGGAGATTGGTCTGAGGGGACAGAGGCTGCGAGCTGGATGACCGCGGTGCGGCGTGCGCACTCAAACCTGCGCTCGCGTCCTGCCACTTTGCAGTGGGGCGACCATCCCTTGCAGTTTCACTTCAGCGAGAGGGAGGGGGCTTCTCAGAGCCTCCCTCCTCTTGTCCGGGCCTTCAGCACGGCTCAGAAGGACCCTACAGGAAGCGCGCGACGACCCGGGGAGACAGCCCAGCGGGGACCATGAGCAAGGGCAGCCTACGCCCTGCGGCTGCAAGAGCCGGTGAGCAGCGGCGCTGGGGCCTCCGCTGCGGCAGAAGCAGACAGACATTGCTCTGGGTCTGGCCCCTGCACCGGGGAGCAGCGCGTGTGAAATAACGGGAAAGTCATTGAAAGCGGCAGAGCAATATTGCAAAATATAGACTAACCTAAGGCGCGTGCGTGCGTGCGTGTGTGCGTGTGTGTGTGTGAGTGTGTGTGTGGGGGCGACAGAGGCAGAGTATGTGTCTTCGAAACACGGGTCACTCAGCATTTGAGAGCCATCCTTGACGCCTTTTAGACTCCGTTAACCTTCCCTGCCTCCCCGGTGCTGCTGCCTCCACGCCCCCAGGGCTGACATGGCTCTGTCACCCCCTTTTCTGCAGCACACGTGGCCGAGGGGACCCGTCCACTCCTCTGCTTCGCGCTCCTCTGTCTGAAGCCCCGTGTCTGTGCCGGCCCCACCTGCCCACGCTGTCCCACGGGCCCACGGAGTCTGGGCGGATGGCAGCGCAGTGCACGACCCCCGTGTCTCCGCGCTGGCCTGCTGCGCTGAGTCCCCTGGAAAGCCACGGCCTCCTCGGGCAGGTCGCCAGGTCAGAAGAGGGAGCCCCTTGCTCTCTGCTCCCCCTCTCCACACCCCGCCCCCTTCTGATGCACGCTCTGTCTGCTGTTGCCATAACCAAGTGCCTGGACCGAGTGGCTTCAACAACAGGAATTCATTCCGTGAGGGCCCTGGAGTCTGGGAGTTAAGATGATGGGTCCGCAGGGTTCTTCGGAGCTTCTCTCCTTGGCTTGACCTTGGCTGTCTTCTCCATGGGTCTCATGGCGTCTTCCCTCAGCCTCTCTGCGTCCAAACCGCCATTTCGCCTGAAGACATAGTCGCGGTGGGTTACCGTGAGCTGGTAGCCTCAGGAGCTGACGAGCCTGGTGATCTCTACCTCCCCTCTTTCAAGCCACTATTTCTAAATATGGCCTTATCGTCATTTGTCATTCAACAAATGAATATTTTGTTATGGGACGACACCATTCATTCCCTGCCGCTCCCTTCTATCTCCCAAACGGGGCTGCTAAAGTGGTTTTCTTAATTCATGAGCCTGTTCGGTTCCAGATGCCTCAAGTTATTTCCTGTCACTGTCTCTCTCCTTGAGATGGACAGGGAAATACAGCTTTTGTCTTGTTCCCCATGTCTACCTTAGCCCTTCTCTCTATCCCCAGTAGAATCACTTAATTCAATCCCACTTAATTGGATCCTTGTTCAAACACTTCCTGTTGAAATCAATTATCAGTCAGTCTCCATCCTCCGTGGCGGCTGTCCTGCGCATACACGCCCGGCTGTCTGAGCTGCTGGGACGAGCTACCCGCTTTGGCTGGAGGGGTTTTTCTAATGTGCACATCTGATCACACCTCTTCCTGATTAAGCAGATTAACAGTCTGTGCTCTGGCCACTGTCTTCCTCTCCAGATTTTGCTCCCAACCCCTGCCCACTCCTCTCTGTGGACTGGACACGCTGAGCTGCTTCTCCAAGGGGCTCCCCCAAGCCGCTTTGCCTGTGCCCATGTTACTGTCTCTGCTGGAACCGTCTCCTGTATTTTTCTTCATTGCTATAAATTCCGTGGGAAGCTTCCCCAGACCTCTGCAGGCTGGCAGGTGCCTACCCGGCTCCCGTGTGCGCTCGTGGCCACGGCCACGATCCTCCGTGGTGACTGCCTGCTTGTCTCACTCCCTCGCTGGACACCTATTCAGACTAGAAAGGGCAGCTTATTCATTTTTGTAGTTCCCACCAGCAGAAGACACATACAATACTGGCCAGTGAAGGGGTCATTGCATGTTTGTTGTAAAGGCACATTTTGCTATCTCAGCACACAGTGCGAGGATGACTTCCTCACAGTTTATGCTTCCATCTCATCATTCGGCTGTGGACTCCTAGAGGAGAAAAACTACATAGCCTCATTCATCTTGGTGTCGCCAGGTCCTACGCCACGCCAGACACATAGAAAGGACAGGGGGCTGTTTGATGGATGGGTGAGCAGGGGTCCACTGGGGGTGATCCATCAAACACTTTATGGAGGAGATGGCTTGTGCGCTGCAGTGACGGTTAGCAGCAGGAGAGAGCAAGTTGCATTTGAGATAGATTAAGACAAGGGATAAAGCAGACGTGGGGAACAAGCACAAAAGCTGTTCTTCCCTGTCCATCTCGGGGAGAGAGACAGAGACAGGAACTAACTTGATGCATCTAGAACCAAAAGGTCTCATGAATTAAAAAAAAAAAAAAGTACTTTAGCAGCCCCATTACCAGTCTAGTTCTCCTCACAGCTTGTCCTGGTGGATAGAGAAGCGGCCACTTATGTGCAGGCAAAGGCCATGGACTCATGTGACCCTTGCTAACCCGATGGGGGTGAGTTTTCCAAATGGAAACTGCGTCTCAAGGATTAAGGGATTTGTTCAAGGTCCATCATGTTAGTTTCCCCAGGTCTGCTTACCTGCAAGTGTAAGTGAGATCATAATGAAAATAACAAAGGTTGCACTTTTGCAACCTGGAACTTAACCTTCCACCAGCTGTCAGCAAATTCTATCTTTGAGAGTCCCCGGACATGTCACAAGCTAACCCGGGTTTGGCTACTGGGATATTAGCATGAGTGGCGCAAGCAGGCCTGGAAAGCGCTGGCCTTTCAGTTTGGCTCTGTGGTGCTGGGGAGTGCCGGCACCCAGAGAACAAAGTCACCTTGTGAAACAGAGATGAGCCATTCCAGATGAGACCCCCCACCTCAACCAGTCCTGGGCAATGCTGCCAACTGCTGCAGCCACACAAATGCCCCCTCGTGAATAGACCAACCACCCTGCTGAGCCCAGCCCAAATGACTGACCCACATATTCCTGGGCAAATAACATGGTTGTGGTTTGATGCCACTATTTTGGGGGTGGTTGGTTACAAAGCAATAGATTCAGTGTGTTTTCATCTATTGTGTTCTTTCTCACACTCTTAGCCTTGATATTCCCTCCCACTGTGACGCCAACCTTAGCCAGGCTGCTTGCTTTGGCCTTTGGGACATAAGCAGAGGTTCCCAAACATGTGAGCTTTGGTGCTTGGTTTTTTGCTGTGTTTTGGGATCTCTGACCAACAAGAAAACAACTGGCCACTGGCTGTGACCCTGTTATCTCTCCTGACACTGGTCAAGCACCAGAAGTCACCAAGCTTCAGCTGACACTGCATGGGACAGAGCTGAACTCTCAGCTGAACCCACGCCATGGCATGGCAGGCAAATAATGGTTATTGTGTCAAGCCAATATGCTGTGGGATGGTTTCTTATATACACACACACAACTGATACAATAAGCAAAATCGAAAGGCAAATGACAAATTGAGAAAATTATTTGCAACTCATATCACAAGCAAAAGATTTATGTTTCCTTTTTTTTACCTTAAAGATTTATTTATTTATGCATACAAGAACAGGAGTACAGGTCAGAGGCGCGGGCGGTGAGAGTATTCACCAGAGACAAAGTCAGGAACAGAACAGGCAGATCAACAGAAATACACTGCCAAGGGCAACAGCAGGCAAGGCAGGAGAGGTCTGTGCGCCATGTGGGTCACTTCCTTGGCAGGCTGCAGGGATCAAATTCATGCTGCAGTGACCGTGGTCTGCTTCATAGTGTGTTGCTTAACCCACTGCGCCACCAGGAAGTCCAAAAGGTTTATGTTTCTAATATAAAATTTTTCTTATATAAATTTCCTATTATAAAATATAGGTGACTAACCAACAACCAAGTGGAAAAGTCAGCAAAGGAGATAAACACAGTTTACATTAAAGAAAATATAAGTAGCTTTTTAAATATATGAAAACATGCTCAATCTCATCATGATGATATAAACTCAATAATAATATTTAGATGCCTTTTTCACCTATCAGATTGTCCGCGATACAAGGGTTTGACAACGCACTATGTTGGCAAGGCTGTGCTTAAACAGCATTCTTATAGATTGCAAGTGGGAATATAATCTGGTAAAGAGCAATTTGGCAACAACTGTGAAAAAGAAAAAGGTACAAATTGTATTACCCAGCACTTTATTTCTAGGAATTTATCTTACAAATATACTCACATATAGAATGGTACAAGTACGGGGCCTCCCCGGTGGCGCAGTGGGTTAAGCAACACACTATGAAGCAAACCGCAGCCACTGCAGCACGAGTTCGATCCCTGCTGCCGGCCAGGGAG